>JAHZNA010000377.1:0-55520 GCA_027743935.1 Sinodicranocentrus sp. ZH6
CGGCCACGACACCGACCACAACGACGCCCCCACCAAGTACCACAACAAAAACTACCCCCAAGTCCACTACAACACAAAGTCCTCAAACTACAACTAGTACTGCAAGCACGACAACCAGTCAACCCACCACTACATTTATTCCTACAACGACTCTAATTCCTACTACTAATACCTTTGAACCATCATTGCCACCTCCAGTCCTGCCAATTTGCTGCCCGCTCGACCCTGAAGCTAATGATGACAATCGAAACGATATTTCCCACCATTGTAAATCGACTGGAGGAGACAGTAGAGAATTAATCAGCAATAATGTCACTCCCATTAATAAGAACTTTTCCACGTTATGGATTGCATCTCCCAACTTCATGTTTACTCATAAAATAACCAAATTCAAGTATGGTCATCATCATGAAATGAATTTAGCACAATTTTCTTGACTTTATATTGTCCGTGTTAGAATATTTATGTTAAATTAATTTTAGGCTGGAAGTTAAACCATTGAAGTGCGAAAAATGGACCAAAGCTTTTGTTCACAATTTGGGAAAATTGTTGTCACCCACAGAACCAGTTCTGATGCCCGACGGTATGCTAAAAATGGGAAACGACTACTTTAGAGACGGCGAATTTTGTTTGAATGGGTAAGTAATTTAAATTTTTACAGCCTTCGGATTTAAGTAGATATGTTTGGTTAACAAAGATTTTTATTTCAGTGTGTTTCCGAATATCGTTGAAGTTCTTGTTTGCAAAACTAACTGTTCTGACCCGAACACCCCCTGTATACAAAAGGTATATATATTTTAAAATATTCAATCTCTTTTTCCTACATCAAAATTCGGCTGGATAGGAAAAGTTGAATAAAATATTTTTCTTCAGTGCTGTGCACCTAACGAAGTCTACAGCTTAGGGGTTGGAGGAAAAAAGCGTGGTTGTATTCCTCTTTCTGATGAGGACGCTCCATTTAATCCACCACTTTACAAAGATATTTCCACAAAAGTTTCCACTGCGGAACTAGAAAGCATGACACCTCACTTAGTACAGAAGTATCCGCCAAAGTTTCAATACAGTTGTTACAAAAACGTCACGTTGGTTTTCCCATTCAGCAGTGATGTTGTTCAGCTGATGAGTCCTTTAGCTCAGATTAATTTGGAGTAAGATTGAAATTGATTTTTTTAAATTATTTAATGAGCAAAATTTTCCCTGTGAATTTCTCAACCTGTGATTTGCTTCCAATTTTCACAGATTCAAGCTTAGACAGGACGGAAAAGTCATTTACAAGCATCCCAGTATCCGAAATGCGTCCGGAGGTTTGATTGAGTCCGCTTTCAGCACTTATAATTTTTGTGTTGATGGAATACGTAACTTCGGAGAGGCAAAAGCACCTTATATAAATCAAGAAAATCAAACAATATTGTTTGTTTGCGCTGTCAGTCCGCCTGGTGCATCATAGTTAATTCAATAAACATCAGTTTCCGACTTCCACAGGGTTTCTTCTCATATTAAAGTCTTTGTTACAATACGCTTCAATCAACATGCAACAACGTCTTGTTTGTAGATATGCACATTTTTTAATGTGACAAGTGTCGTGGAAAACTTATTGGAAGTATTTTGTCCTAGAATCAATGTATTTATGCTTGAAGATTATGTTTACATAATGAATATGTTAATAGGTTCAGTTCCGTGGTTATTTGTTAGCCACAATTAGTTTCGTGTCCTGGTCAGTATAAAATTAAATTATCGCGTTTAAGTCTAAAAAGCAAAAGTGGTTGTGGGGTTTGTATTTTATATATAAACAGGTCAGGTCCTAGGGTCTTTTTGCCATCAGCTTACTAAGTACAGATGTACAGATTATAATAAAACCTAGTGAATTCTATGAAACAATATACAAAAGATTGTCTACCACATTTCATTTGCTGATAGTAAGAAACATTCATCTCAATACGTTTGTTAAAGTATTTAAGTGTCATAGAAAGTGGGAACACAATCACCTCAACCGAATCATCATCAAATGAAGGTTCTCACGAGTTTCTATAATATATCTATCCGAATGTAATGTCTTGGACTGACAATTTACAATTTTTGAATGTCATATAGGTTATGGTTGATTAGTCACTGCGTGTGTGTGTGTGGAGAGTTAACAACAATTTCAAGATTTATTAATTTGCTTCAGAACTTCCCCAACCCAGCGAAAAGCGACTTCTCTTATCATTGTCAGGAAGCTCACATTGAACATCTATTGGGAATTTTTCGGAAATCATTTTATATCGAGTTTCTTTTGTTAATCCACAAAAGCCATAAATTCTGATAATACACGTGTATTCAGTTGAAAAATGACGTATGCATATTTATTTTGTATTGACGTCATTAACATTGTTAACTACGATACAACTGCACAACGCAAACAATATTTTGGCAACCCAGAGTATAAGCATACGTGTCGTAGTGCAATGCCTCTTTCATATCATGGACCTTCTCGCTTTCGTAGGTAAGTATAAGTACAAGTCAGCCAGCACTAGCTTGTACTACGTACCTCTAGTGATACAGCAAACTTCATTACTATACCCTGACCGCATTTAGTATTTGTCGCACTCAACTCACTTGGGTATTTTATAAATTTAGCTCATAGCCGTGTATTACAAATGACAAGGATTGAGGAGCAAACAAAAGTTGGAGTTATCACATCAGTTTCCGAGATGATAATTTTGTTGGTAGCATTCGTTGGTAGGATGGCTATAAATAAAATGTAAACGTACAGCAGAGTACACAAGAACAACTAGTCGAGAACTTGAGATCAAAACAAGACGGCATTACGAATATTATAGTAACTGCACAATTTTTTACTAAATTTTGCAATCATCACAAATGAAGTGAAGTGATGAGATCGAAGTAAATTTTGGTGAATTAAGGGAATTATTCGGTTCGACCATATTCCACGGACAAAATCCACTCCAGTCATCACAGTCGACCCTCGTAAGTTATAAGTGGGTGTTAAATGTATGCACTGAAATTCTTATTTACATTTAGTGAGTAAAAATTAGTGCATGTATATTTTGTTTATAACAGGGTGATACATCGAAATCGAAGGTCCTCCCTCCAGGTCATAGTCATAGGTTTGCAGTTAAAATTCAAGCGGCACGACCTCTGGACCTCAGCAGAATGGATTTTAATTTGGAGCTGATTACAGAGAAAGTACAGAAATTCACAAATGGATCGAATGTATGGCAGTGGTGCCTCGTTGCGTTGTTCATATACATGCTGCCAAATATTATTCGGACAGTCTATGAGATTGTTGTAGCTTCAATTAGAACATTAGTGAGAATGATTGTGTTTGGGATTGTTGCTGGTGTGGCCATCAATCTTTATCTCGGCAACGGACAGGAAATATCTAATATGCTTAATTACACAATGAATTTTTCAAAGAAAGCTTTAAAATCATTGCTCTATTAAACATTGAAATATGTATATCAGAACAGAAGGAGATTTGAAATTTTTACATGCCATGAATTTAATATACTGAAGTAAGTTGTAAATATTCTATTGATATGATATTTAAATTGAACCCTCAAGACAATTCATATCAGCCAAACAGTATAATAAAGACTATAACGATTGATCTCAAGTTATTATATCACAATGTTAAACTTGGAAATAGTATGATCATACATAGGTAATACGTTATTTATTATCAAAATTTAACTTTATCTGACCAAGACTTTAAAATAATATCTGAAGCCTTTTCGGCAATTGCATAAACGGCAGCTTGAAGATTCGTGTTAGTTATATCAGGCATAATGGATGCATCAACTACTCTGAGCCCTTGAAAACCGATTACTCTGTTAAAAAAGATCAATAACTTATATCATTTCTCATCCGTCATCCATAAAAAGTTCAGATAATTCAATTTAAAATAATATTTTTCAATAACCGTAGTTCTGAATCAACTACAGAGTTAGGATCTTCAGGTCCTGAGCCCATTCTACAAGTTCCACAAGCATGATAACCGTATGTTGCCATTTGCCTAATATAGCATTTCCAGTACTCCTCCGATCTGAATGTATGGTGTTGACAAGCTGAAATCGGATTTGGGGGAAAGCGAGCCCCCAATTTTCGGAACAATGGGCCTTTTTCAAAAGTCGCTAGTGTAGTTTTTATTCCTATATAGACGGCAAACACACTCAATCTTAATACTCTGATGCAATAAATGTATACTCTTTTATGCAAGTTCAAAAAGATTTTTTTGAATTCGAAACCCCACCATATAGCATAAGTTCCATGTCGTTTGGATGAGCGAAATATTGAAAATCCACAATCGGAAGACTGCTTGTATTACTGACATTTAAAGTTACAGACCCTCGACTTTTTGGACGGCCAACAATAACATTACCAGACACTCTAGCTTCCCAAGGAGCTATGTAAAAATTATCAAACTCGCTGGGCGTTCCTTGAAGGTCGGCCGAGGTACCAAGATAATAAAGTTGAACATCTGCCCAATCTTGATATTTTTCAGACAGCGGAGACTTTAGATAGGCTTGACCAAAAACTCCAGCGTATGAGCTGTAAGGGCCTGGTTACAAGTTTTTACAGTTCATAGTATGTTTGTCAGTCTGAAGTTTGAAGTAGTACGTTATTTGTCATTATTATTTAATTTAGAAGTAAAAATGTTTTTCATACCATCACCGTATTCATTAAATATTTGTAAAGCCTGTTGTGTCAAATCTCTCTCGGGAATAAATACGGCAGATCGGTTGTTTAATATAAACGGTAGAACTACCATTGGGTGATCGTGAAGATTTTTTCCAACTGGTAGGTCTTTAATAGGCGTTATCTGAAGAAACAAAGTATGCATGCAATATTGGTAATATTTTGTTTTATTGTTAATTGATAATGTTAGGGCAAGACTAGACTTGAAAAAAGTTGTAGTATCTTGTTTCAATAAAATCCACCTTAAATATGCCAAAAACAACTAACTTGATAAAAAAAATAACTATTTTAAAAATATTTTTATGGCGAAAGTTCAAAGAAGCTACATACAGTTCTCCGCAATTCCACCTCATGTATCATACCTTTGCAGATTTCAGCAGGTCAATTGGACCTATTCCCGACTTCATTAACAGAGCTGGTGATTCGATTGCTCCAGCACTTATGATTATTTCTTTTCTAGCCCTTATATAACTTGAGCTTCTAGATTTGGTAGTATATCTGACCCCAACTGCTCTAGTTCGATCGAACACCTAGAATAATATTAATTACTTCAAATTTTTGAAATGGTTAATATTATTATGCCTGATAAGGTTTCGTTCATTATATTTGTTTTAAATTAGTAAAAATTAACAATTTGAGTCGCTTCAGCATTGATCATTATGTGTAAGTTTCGTCTCCCCAGAACTGGTCTGATGTAGCCAGCGTAAGAGCTGACCCTTCTTCCAAATTGCTTACTAAATTCCACAGGAGTGTAGCCTGTAATGGAACATTATTTGTCATAATTACCTATTTAAATAAAAAGAAAACATCATTGGATAAAATAAACTGCAGTTGAAATAAAAATCTGAATCTGACTGATTGTTTGCGGTCCATTCGGATCTGCTATTGAATATCCTAATGCACGTCCAGCGTCTAGCCATGATTCCAACCCAGGAGCATATTCTGGTCGACTAACCGTGATAGGGCCGCCAGATCCGTGTTCAGCTAATAGGTTTTAATATCGTAACATCGAAACTCATTTAACTCAAATTCCAATTGGGAATTTTGTTATTTTATTAAAAACCCAGAGGATGTTTGGTATAGTACCAGATGGGAATCCACCTAAATAGTTCTCAGATTTTTTGAAATACGGCAGCATATTCGAATATGTCCAACTATAATCCTTGGTCTTTTCCGCCCAATTGTTGAAATCATAAGGACTTCCTCTGTTAAAGAACAGCCCATTTACACTTGTACCTCCGCCAAGCGTTCTTCCTGAAACCACGTCCACCGTCTAAAAATCATTAATATTTTACTTAATGCTACATGAACTCTAGTTAGCATAATTTGACTATAATGCGAACCCCATTTCTGATTAATCGAGCGTTTCTTTGTGGCACTGTTTGGTATGTACGAATATAATTTGGATCTCCAGAAAATAAGTAATTGAAGCTCAAAGCCGGAACATCCAAATCGGGGTGGGGAATACCACCAGCTTCTAGCAGGAGTACAATATGTTGCCCATTTTCTGAAAGTCGACTGGCCAGCGTATTACCTGCTCCGCCCCCACCAACTATACACAATCATTGCATTGCACAAGAAATAATAGCTTTAACTCTAGCGGCAATCTATATAATTATATGCAACGAAACTTCTATTAAATTCGTACCAATCACGAAATCAAAAGTATCTGATAAGTGAGCGGCTGTTGCGATTGTAAAATACGTTGAAAAAATGCACTGCACCCAAATGCTTTCTAACTTTACAAATTTCATTGTAATGTTCAAAACTACTTTTAAAAAAGTTACAAGTTTAGTGATATGTGTCCTCAGCTCCCCAAATAAAACCCATCTGCAAATTTGGCTGTGTGTACGTCGATTTAAAATGGAAATGGTTTATCCATGGGCAAATCATATCCTTTTGTTCCAAAGTTCCAACCCACAATTCTATAGGCTTTCGCCTTCTTTTTTTAATCCTCCCTGGCTCCCTTCTATAATTGCTTTCTATAATTTATTCTCCCTTTTGCAGCAGTTAATTACAAGTTATACATATCATATATGAATCTTGTATCCTTTGCCCACCCAATATGAATCGGCACTAAATATTTGATTGAATGCGTCTATTTACTCTTCTATACATCATGTGTAAAATATTTATTTGATTGTAAGAGAGATTGTCAAGCGAAGCGCAGTGCCCAGTTGAATGCGAAATAGATAGATATGAATGAGTTGTTCTATTAATGTGTTAACAATAATAGTGGGAGGAAACATTAGGCTAATGCATTTTGGGCATCCATTATAATGTTGCCAATTTCTAAATGCTTCCGAAAACTCATATAAAATCTTAATGAACCCAAAGAATATTGAGTTTATCTTGTTGAAATATAAGCAAATCAAATCTGGTTGTGTAATCAAAATAAGCATCCTTTTCCTTTATTTTCCTTCATCTTGAGATAAGTATATACAATGTGTATTGTTTAAGTAACTGACGGCCATTCTTGTAAAATTTTGTTTGCTACCTTTTCAGCTATGGCATAGACTGGCGCTTGTAAGTTTGCATTTGTAATTGATGGCATAATAGAAGCATCCACCACTCTAAGACCAACTAAACCCAGGACTCTGCAAAATATACAAATGAAGCTTCAAACAATTCGGATCATCTCCAGATTTGTCAGAAATCAGTATTTAAAAAATACCTTAAATTCGAGTCAACAACGGCATTTAAATCCAGAGCATTCCCCATTCGACATGTTCCTCCAGCATGGAACCCTGGTGAGTATGTGTGTAGTATATAACATTTCCAATACTCATCGGAACGGAATTTATGTTTTTTGCAAGCTTCTAAAGGGTTTGGATACAGATGACCTCCAAGTTTCTGAAATGTTGATGTACTCTCAAAGATTTGAAGAAGTGTTTTGATACCTTGAATATTAAGTACACGGAAAGATCAATTATAAAATTAATGCTAAACTATCATTAAGTGCAAGTGGATATTTATTATTGGGCACCATTCAGTATGACATCTAAATCTTTAGAGTGTGCATTGAGTTTCCAATTAATTGAAGGAGGACTCCTAGGATTTTTGGGATTTAAGGCAAGCACACCACGGCTAACAGGTCGGGTCGCTACAACATACGCCATAACAATAACCTCCCCTGAACTAATGTTAATGTTTTCAGAGTACCCTGGGATGCTCACTGAAGCAAGATCCGGCGAGCTTGCGAAAATCAAGTGTGTGTCAGCCCAATCATTATCAGTTGCTGCGTGAGGTGAAGCGATAAATGCCTGACCAGTAATGCCGTTGTAGGAAGTATATGGACCTAACAGTTTCATTGGGATTATTTAAGTTACATAAATAACGACTAAGCATATAATAGCATATTTTTACCTTCTCCGAGTTTCGTATATAAATCCCATGAAGTAGGTGTCAAGTCTCTTGTACTAATGAAAACAGAGGAGTTATCATTTATCACAAAACCTACAGTGATCAATATATGATCATGTAGATTTCTTCCCACTGGAAGATTAGAAATTTGGGGAATCTAAATTATTGAAATTCCAGGCTCAAATTCTTTAATTAGTACTGATAATAGGCAGCAGCGATTCATTTACATATTCAATTACCTTTGCAGTGTGCAGAACTGATTTGGGACCGATTCCAGACTTCATTAGTAATATTGGTGACCCGATCACTCCAGCACATATTATAATTTCTTTATGAGCCCATGCAAAACCGTGAAGTATTCCTTGTGAGCTATTTGTCATGTACTTAAGCCCTACAGCTCTCTTGCCATCAAAAATCTGCAAATTTTAGGTACTATTACATGGTATACCTACTAGTTATATTGAGCAAAGGCCATTATAATGTGGTTAAGGTAGGAACATGCCCGTACGATTTTTGAGGCTTCTGTGTTAATAATTATCTTCAAATTTTTCTTGATATTTTTCATATAACCACTGTAGGAGCTTACTCTTCGCCCAAACCTCCGGCTGAACTCGATTGGTGTAAAGCCTAATAAGTAAAATAAAATGGAGAAATTAAATTATTATACACTATTCAACTATTAACTTATCTACCTAGTCGCGTCCTAAACTTAACAATTCAAAAAATATATTCATACTGATTTTCTGAGGTCCATTTGGATCCATCACAGAATATCCCAATTCTCGTCCCGCTTCAAGCCAATTGTCAAGACCAGGAGCATACTTAGGTCTGCTTACGGTTATTGGGCCGTTGTAACCATATTGGTCTGCATTTGCAAGTTAGGAAAAGAAAGTTAATTGTGTATAATGCTATCAGGAAAAACTACTAAAATTTAACCAGAACCTGATGGGTATGATCTTTCGTAGCTTTCAGACTTTTTAAAGTATTTCAGCATGTTTTCATATTTCCAGCTATTGTCCCCAGTAAGCTTAGCCCAATTGTCAAAGTCGTGACGACTTCCACGATTTATTACCATTCCATTTATTGAGCTACTTCCTCCAAGTACTCGCCCGGTCATAAATTGTATCGTCTGTAAATTGCAGTAAGGAACCATAAAACGAAATCCCAATAAGGAATCACAAAAGTGAGCATAACAATTGCCATTTGGACAGCAAGACACAAACAAGGCCAAGGAAGAGTTTTACCCGATTTGTCAATGTTCCAGGTTGTGTAGTGTCAGAATAATAAGTTTTTCGTAAATTTGATTTGCCTAATTGCTGCAACGCCAATGCTGGAACATTCATAAATTGATCGTTAGCCCTTCCTCCTTCTTCAATAAGCAAAACAGCATGGTCACCACTTTCCGACAAACGGCTGGCAATCGCAGAACCTGCTGTACCGGCCCCAACTTTCGAAAAATTCATTTATGAAAGTACATGCTGTAGGTTTTAAAAATATAATGAAGATTGAAATGTTAAATTATCTTTTTACCAACAACGAAATCATACGAGTGTACTCGCTCATCGCATGCACTCACAAAATTTGACAGTAAATAAATTAACACACCAACATTTGCTAACATAATTTGAAGTTCGTTGGATAAGTCTTGACCAACTTCTCAAACAGTTATGACTTAATTGACTCTAATAATTAAAATTCACTACCTGAACTTTTGCAAACAACTCTGCTTCTGTTCACAAAATAATTTTGTAAGAAAAAAACTCAGTCTGTGGCAGCACGGACATAAATAACTATTTCAAAATTATAAACGCAGAATAATTGCCTTTTGTAAGCTAGATATACACCATTTTGTCTTTGACAGGTTCAAAAATAATATAAAATTAAGCAACTCCAAAGGAACTAACGATAAGATTGAAAATGCTGAGAAAGTGATTAAGAAATATCAAACTCTTCCAGAACATACACAAGAGGAATAAAAACACTATAACCTTTAGAGATTTTTTTTCTTTGTTCAACAGATAATGATTACCAGTTCAGTGGCGATGATGATTTTGCCTTGAAAAGCCATAAAAAAGTTTTTGTTAGCTGGTGCATTTATGGTACAACTAACCAACTGTGATATAGTCTTCTATAATTGTGTAAATTAGAAGAATGCAGTCAAGGGTATCAGTAGTTGATAGCATATTCCTCCAACACAGCTAGTATGGTTTCATAGGTCTAAGAAAGTCTGTAAAACAGATATTGGCGCAGCATTGATTTTATACAGTATTATTTTTTAATGTGCTTTACTTGAAACAAAATGAAATGAAGCAGTGTAATTATTTTCAACTATCTACTTCATTAGGAATAAGCTCCCACCCATTCAAACCGCTAATTACTCCGATTTCTGCATATGTTTGTATTTTCGTGACAGAATAATTAACCAGAAAAGCCTCAGATTAGTACTATCCTTTTCCAAATTGTTTAACTAGCTTATAATGTTATTTATGGATGGATGGAGACTTCATAATATATTTACGATGCACCGCAATTTGCGTGAAAGTTCTGTTTCAAAAATATGCATAGGAAATTACGACCATAATTGAAAATCTGCGGACAGTAAACAAAATGTTAAAATGCTCAGCGAAAGGTAATTAATGTGCATTGCTCTCACTGCATAACTGCATACTACGTCACAAATTTCGTTTAAAAAGAGTAATAAATCACTAAATATGAACGCAGCTTACTTTATCAATCAATATGCAAACTGTGTGCATGTTTTATGGTATGGCTGTTGTTTGTTTGCGTCCAATGTTAATTATGTATTCATTATTATTCATAAGGCTATTTATTTTTAACATCATCCATATCTTTTCAAAATAATCTGTACTTCAATTTAAGGTCAAGTATCACAGGTAGGACAGTCAAGTTTCCACCTTCATTATCGCTCAAATAGGCGCTGATACAGCTGTTTAAAACTATAATGAGCTGCATTTGTATTTCATTTTGTGGCTGTTATTATTTTGGATGAAGGAATATCATTTAAGTATGATTGATTAATGTAATAAAATAAATCAAATTGAATAACTGCATCATTTATTAGTTGTTTGCCATGAATAATCATTTAAAGACTATTTTATAATTTTATAAAAACATTCTATCATAATCATAAAATAAAATAATTACATTACTGTGCGATAATCCTCTTTAATGATAATGATAACAACTTTTATTATCATGAAATCGGAACAGCATGAAAAAAAACAAGATCAAAGATATTTGTCGTGCAAAAAAACACTTATGCTTAGTTGGGATTTGTTACGGGTGGAATTATAAACAGCGAGCAAAACCAAGTTTGTGTTTGTGACAAAGTAATAAAATTAAAATGGAGTACTTTTTGAAAGTTTTAGCGATTGCTATTGCTTTAGCTTTCGTGGCTGAAGTAAACGCATCCAATTTCGAGTCATACGACTTTATCGTTGGTAATATATCGACAGTTAATACATCCAATACTGAAGTGTGCCAGATCTTTATGTCAAGAATTTTTGGAGACTTTAATTGTCTACATTATTTTTTGTAATTAAAAGCTGGAGGGGGAACCGCTGGTTGCGTTGTGGCAAGCCGTTTGTCAGAAAATGGACAGCATAGTGTACTTTTATTGGAGGCAGGAGGAGTTCCAAAGGAAGACATGGATATTCCAGCATTTGCTCCAACTTATCAATGGGATCCATCAGTAACATTCCAGTACACATCGGTTTCACAAAAGCAGGCTTCACTTGCCTATGATGGAGTACGCACAATGATTTTTTTCTTAAATTTAAATTTTTAGAAATCATTTAAATCAGATTATTTTATTACGAGTACATATATTGCAAAATTAAGATTGTCAAGATTCCCCTGGGGCGAGTTCTTGGAGGAACTAGCTCCATCAACTACATGTTTTTTAATCGTGGAAGTCCCCGCGATTATGATTACTGGGCTAACCTTACTGGAGATGATAGTTGGAAATATTCTAGTTTATTATCATATTTTATCAAAATGGAGGACTATTCTGGACAGTTTCCTTCAGGTATATGTGGTCAGCACTTTTGTATGAGTAAAGTTTTGATACAGCAAAATAGGCAAAAGAATTATTGCGTGTAACCTTCTAGATCAACATGGTACTGGGGGTCTCATTTCAATATCCAATCAAAGTTTTGCACCCGGCTTAGACACATGGTTGGAAGCTGGAAAATCGTTGGGATACGAAGTGGTAGATCCAAATGGTCCCCAGAGAATTAGTAAGTTGTCCAAAAGTACTGAATGCAAAATAAAATTTGTGAATATCCAAGTTATATCCCAAATAAAATAGCAACTTTTCTCTACATGAATTTCGCACGTTCCGAAAATTTTAGGTTTTACCCCCGTTGAGTACAACAAACGCAAAGGAAGGCGTGTAAGCTCTTACACTGCGTACATCAAACCGTTCGAAAATACGAGGTCGAATTTAAAAGTGGTAACAAATGCGTATGCTACGAAAATAGTAAGTTCCTCTAAAATTAGAAGCAACATTTAAATCCAAATTGCAAGTAAATTTGATGTGACATTTGCATTAGATACTTGATGGTGATAAAGCAGTAGGTGTACAGTACAACGGAAGTCAAAATGAAGTTATTTCAGTGTACGCTAATAAAGAGATTATATTGAGTGCAGGAGCCTATGGATCTCCTATTCTTCTCATGAAATCCGGGATCGGACCTAAGGAAGTTTTAGAAGGAGCAGGGGTATGTAATTTAATGTTAAAATGGTCGTTAGATAATGAAAGATAACATTTTAAAAATATAAGTGTGGGTCTTTGGGCTCCAGATTCCACTAATAAAGGAGTTACCGGTAGGTATGAATCTGCAGGATCACCCAATAGTACCGATTCAGCTGATAATAAACAACAAATCTTTGCTTTTCGATCCTGAACGAGATCTCACCGTTGAAAATTTAGAATTATTCAACTTGTACGGTGAAGGTACGCTTATCTCTTTTTAAGCTGGCGAAGCTCAATTGTAATTGGTAAATCAAAAATATCTGCCACTTTAACTTTAAATAATGAAACTTTAAATCGCTTCCATGTCAGGACCTTACACGACAACAGCCGGACTGTTCGCTCAAAACTTTGTTGCTTCTTCTGTGGCAATAGCTGAAGGGGAAGCTAACTGGGCCGATATTCAGTTTAGTATGTACGCCCAAACATTCCTAACAGGGTTGCCGAATGTGTCTCTGGGTAGTTGGGAAGCACCAATTTTTGCCTATCCCTATCTCGCCAGACAGAAAAGCCAAGGAACGGTAAAATTGGATCCAGTAGATATCAACAATCAGCCCCTCATAGACTTCAATTATTTGTCGGATCCTAGAGATCTCCAAATTACAGTTGATGGTAACAAGTAGTTCCAGATTCCAGATATGATCCATAATGACTGCACAATGTAACTACTGAACAAACTATTTTAAATTTTCAGCTATTCAAATGACAATGAAAATTCTCGAAGAAACAGTACCTTATCAGATGCTAGGTGCACGGTATCCTCCAGTAGCATTAACGGTCTGCCAACATTTGCATTTTCGATCGGAAGAATATTGGGAATGTTATGTAAGGCAAATGCTCGTTGGTGGAAATCATCCTGTTGGAACTTGTAGAATGGGAAAAGGTCCTAGTGATGCGGATGCTGTCGTTGATTCCAAACTACGGTATTTTGTGCTTGTGCCGATCTTAAACATTTAGTTTATAGTAGTGTATCTTATTGTGATGGGTTAATTTCGATGAGATTTTTTTTAACAAATTACTTTATTCTAATGCCCTAAATATTAACTTATGCATTTAGAATCGTTGGAATTAATGGATTGCGGGTTGTTGACGCCAGCATTATGCCAGTGATCAATAATGCCAACGTCCAAGGTGCAATATTTGTTATTGCAGAGAAAGGTGCAGATGAGATTTTGAAACAGTGGGAGGTCCTCGAACGGTGATGATGTTTTAGAGAGGTTATGGTATAGCTTGGTCATTGATGTTTATTATTGGAACAAAGGACAAAACAATAAATGTACGAAGTTATAAGAATTTAAATAGAAACTCAAGGAACTTGAAGCAAATCATTTCAAAATATTATGAAAATTTTCATAACTTCAAGCATAACTTAAAAATTTGAACTACCTGAAACAAATCCCAAATTCCAGACTACATGCATAGTTTAAGGGATTTTTATAATAGCTAACTCGCTTATCAAATTCTGTTCATCATGGATCATAAAACTGAATAATGCCGAGTACTGTAAACTGTAATGCCCTTTTATTTTATTTATTTATTAATGAATACAAGTTAGTGTCCTTCTATTAAGTTGGGAAGACTGCTTTGTACATATATAAGTTGATTTTCCTCGTTTTGTAAGAAGTTAAACATTTTATGTTGATGGGATTAATGTTACGTAAGCTGCGTAAGTACAAAGAAATAAAAATCTTATGAACGATATTGAAAGATATATGTATTATGTATGGAAGGGAATGATGCAAAAAGTGATAATTTAACGTTGATGAGAATTTGAAAATATACACAGTATATCATGAATTAGGTGTAGTAAATCTGAACAGAAAAACTAAAGAACACTTTTACGTCTCTAATCAGTCAAAAACCGGTTACCTATTTGTATTTTGCTTGTACTCCTCCTGTATTGTGTACGCAGACGGAAATGAAGTTAACCTGCTACCGGTAAATCGACAATATGGTACATTAAAAATTAGAGAACAAATGGTTGTTGTAGGACTTTTCTCACATGACATGTGCTCAAACCATTGATACCTAACTAATAAGTATGACAGTTTTCAACAAACTCAACAATAAATACCACAATTCACAATTGAAATTTATGAAACAGGATGTACATTCAGTGTTTTATCTTATCGTCGAACGCTACCATATATTATGACACTCTGTATTTTGCATTTTTAATTAAAAGCACAATTATTTGAACCTTCATTCTTTACCATTTTTGCTTCACATTTACAACAGTTTACCTGCATGAAATGGAAGGATTACAATTACAGTTCAGCTCAGCAAAGTTATTACTTGCCCAAGCAATGCTCAAGAGGATACATACCTAGGTCAAATTGTATGTATGTCGAAGGTTTAGGGCACATCTTATCTATGCAGTAAACTGCTTACTTTATTGTTATATTATAATATGATAGATGAAATTTTAATACACGTATAGTTTGTATAATGTCAAACTGATTGAGTACAAATCCTCGGAAGATGTTCCTCTGTTAGTTCACCTTGTAGCAGTAAGGTAGAATATTAACCATTTCATATTGCAATACCGATTTCTGAAGGTGAAGCATTTTTAGTTTCAGTAATTGAAGAGCAGTCTAAGGCACGCCACCTTCAAAAATAGAGTTCTACCGGTGCACTGCAATGAATTAATAAAAATGAATTACCGAATTCACAAAAATAAAGTTCGTCAAACAGCGGCTCTCTACAGAAATGGATATATTTTCATTTTAGTACATTTCTACTTAATTGGATCAAGTTATGGGATCCACCTTAGTAAAACGATCTCATTCACCGCATTAGATTTAGCAAAAAGCGCTGGAATGGATGACGAAGATATTAGTGCTGCTGCAGTATTTGCAGAAAATGGAAGTGGTGGAAGTGAAGAAGGTGAAATAGAAATTGACGGGGGTGGAGGGGTACAACAAATGTTGCAATTTGA
This sequence comes from Sinodicranocentrus sp. ZH6, assembly GCA_027743935.1. Taxonomy (NCBI): domain Eukaryota; kingdom Metazoa; phylum Arthropoda; class Collembola; order Entomobryomorpha; family Entomobryidae; genus Sinodicranocentrus; species Sinodicranocentrus sp. ZH6. Next base: position 15,774 of record JAHZNA010000377.1, read on the forward strand.
GAAGAGTCTTCCCCATATAACGGAAATTCGGAAGGCAACTAAGGCGCCTGTGCTTCCATTGTGCTGCACAATGGAAACAGATGACGTTGTATATTATCAATGTGGTGGTGAAGTGATTACATCTACTGAAAATTTGAATAATAATAATGGTTTCCAAAAGAAGAACTGGGCAGCCCCGTATAACCTGGTTTCCTCGAAGGTCCCAATGGAATTCCGGTGCGTGATGATGTGAAGCTTGGTGTACTGAGTTTCGGTAAATTTTCTTAAATATAAAGTTTCTATTTTGTATTTTCCACATAGTCTGGAGAGATCAGTGCTGGCTTGTCGATCCGCAACATTTTCCGCGACAATTTCACTCGACATAAACAGTACCGAAGGACATCATTTTTATCCTGACGGAAGTTTAAAATTTGAAAATGAATTTTATCGCATAGATGAATACTGTATTAGCAGGTATGCACTAATTTTTCCGATTCAAAATTGTATTGCTTAATGTTTCTTTTATATTTTTATGAATGCTTGTACCTATTATTACGTGCACAGCTTCAGGAAAGATAAAATGCACCTACAGGTGTGTAACATGGACTGTGCCGGAACAAGCGGTAACTTTTGTGTTCACAAGTGCTGTGAACTGAATGAAATCTACAGTTTTGGAAGTGACGACTACCCAACAGGTTGTCAACCGATTGACAGAGGTGGAAGCAATTCTGCTTCTGTTGCAGTCAGTGACATAAAATGGTCGCCAATTTTTTATCACAACTTATCCAGCAAATTAGTTTCACAAGAGATGGCAAAATTGACTCCTCATTATGTACAACGATATCCATCAAGTTTTAAGCAAAAATGTAAATCTAAAAAGACAACGGTGTTTCCTTTTGGAACTACCGTGGCTGATTATTTGACGACGGTTACTGGCAAAACTTTTAAGAGTCTCCAGTAAGGCATCAATTTTTAATTCATATTGATCAGTTTAATCATCAGTTGTTCCCAAGCGGACTCATAATAGCATTTGGTGAATAATTCCTTATTAGGTTTCGATTAAGGAAGGATGGTTGGCTACTTTATCCCTTTAGGGATTCAAGGGACAACGAGATTCCAGTAATCAACCGTATTCAAAATTACTGTATCGATGGAGCAATGAATTACGGTGAAACTGAGATGTATACAAACAAAGAATCTCAAATGGTCCTATTTCTCTGTAGTGGAGGGGTGGATGAAGGTAAAAAGTTAAAGCGTCGAAAGAGACGCAAAAAGCATCGTTTTCCTCTTTCAGACACTCCCTTTGTGAGAAACTTATTGAGTCCGACGATAATACCGACAATTAGTACATCCACATCTCCATCAACAACTTCCACAAGCACTATTGTCCCAATTTCTCCCACCACTGCTGCATCCACAACAGACACTCCCACGACTGCAACTTCTGTTTCGAGTACAACCACGACTTCTACAACAACACTTGCTAATAGTGCTGCTACTACTACAACACGTTTCAGGGAAAAGAAAGTTTCCTCGTTATTCTCTACTAGAAATAGAAATTATTACAATAAAATTATTACTATCAATAATCAGGACGTTATAAGTAACACAACGACAAAGAAGCCCCGCCGTGACAGAAAACGAGCTAGACATTACATTTTCTACAAACCTATTTCTGTTCATTTTCTTCGCCACCATTACTGACTAATACACATTTTTTGAAGCCGTGAGTTGAATTCACATACATGGATACACACACACAACAATTATTGACGACTTTTACCTAACATAAACATTAATTTGTAATATGCACATGCACTGTAGACAATTAGATAATAAAATAACATAATATTATTTATTCGAAACAGTCATCATTTTCGCCGTGAACTAAAAATTCGTTTTTTATTCTAAATTTCTTTGTTCCTCACAGCATTTGAGAATAGCATAATTGTACCAGAATCTGATGAGGTCACTGCGGCGTCCAACGCTGAGAACAATACATATGCTTCCGGCGGACAATCTATAAACTTTTCATCACCTTCGCCATTGTTATCACCTAATGAGTCTAACTCGACGGATTTGCCATTAAACTCAAACACCAGTGACACTCCTACTTCCGCTGAAATCTATTTGAATAGTAAAGCAAAACCCCATATTCTGTATCAGTTGTTCCAACTTAATTCTCACTCAAGACCGGCCAACATTGTGCAGAATCATAACGCTAAAAAATTGACAAAGGTAAAGAAAAGGAGACCAATAATGACATTATTCCCTAGTCATCCCAATAGAACAAGAATAGTTACGAGGAAAAGGATCAAGAAACCAAAGTTCAAGCTGCCAATGTGCTGCACATTCCCCCATGATGTTAATGATGGCTCAACACATCATTGTAGGAATCGAATGATTGATTTTTCTACGAAACTGGAGAAACGCTTTAAAAATTCAAATATTACAGTCAACCCAATTTGGAAGGTTCCGGGCCATTTTATGGTTAATGGTCAAGATACCATTTTTGCGTGAGCGAAATTTGATTTATTATGTTTTTTTTAAAAAAATATCCCAAATATATAGAGTAACATTATCAAACCGATCTTGCTCGTTTGTGTTTAGCTTGGAAACAAACGTTATCACTTGTGGTTTTGGGCGCTGGCAACTTCAAACTTTCATCCATAATTTTCAACAGAATAATTTAACTCAGTCTAAAGGACCACGAGAAAGCGGTATATTATCCGATGGGTATTTAAAATATGAGAATGAGTTCTACAGACCGGAAGAGTTCTGCATAAATGGGTCAGTCAATACTGTTCGGATTTTGCATTGCGAGGAATAATACAATGTATATCACCTTTTTTACTGACTTGCCACGATTATAGTTTAAGTCCACGTATAATGGAAGTTCTGATTTGTAAACCAAACTGCAAGAGTAAGGAAACCCCATGTATTCCCAAGGTAAATGACTTTGATTCGTGTCGCTAAAACTGAGAATGCCAATGCCCCAGATTTTAAAAAATGAAATCATAAGATTTTTTAAATTTATAGTGTTGTTCAATGGATGAGGCTTATAGTCTAGGGCTTGAAACTGGTTTTAGAGGATGTGCCCCGCTATCCGAAGAAGATCCAAAGTTTCATCCTACATTCTTTCGTAACATGCACTACCCGTTGAGTGCGGAAGATCAAGAAAAAATTCAACCTCATTTTATTCAAAGATATCCTCCTAGTTTTCAAAAATTGTGCTACCGGAGAATTACACTAGCTTTCCCATTCAGTGAAGATATCGCAGCGATGCTTAATCCAACTGACTTTATGGAAAAGGGACCGACATTCAAAAATTTACAGTGTGTTTATACACTATTTATTTTCAAAATATTGAAAAGTTTACAGAGTAGAATCATGATTATAGCTTACTCTTTCTAGGTTCCGCTTTCGAAGTGATAGTAAGCTCATGTACAGCGTACCAGATGATGACGGAGATTCCCTCACAGCAATTTATGACAGAACAGAATACTGCGTTGATATGATTTCTGATTATGGAAATGAAGGCCCAGTGCTAAACCATGAAAATCTAACAATACTTTTTATTTGCGCTAGTCAACCAAATCCACAAGAAGATGAGAATTATCGATAATCACTTATTTCTAGCTAATAAGATTGATATTGAATAAGTAATATTGGCTTGTGCTTCTTATTCCTACCCAGAACCCATTATCAATACAGCAAGAATTTCAACGAGGAAAAATTATTATATAAGTACATTTACAGCAGATAATTCTTACTTGTACTATTAGTTTATACCCATTTTTAAGATAAAATTGGCTTTGGTGAAGACGAAAAATAGACAATATTGAATGTATTGTTATTGTAACATACTTTTAAACATTGACAAATACACTTACAATATTAATGGAATAGAATTGGAATCCACAAAAAGAAACAAGGTATATATATACAACACCTTCATCTGATTTCAACGTAATCGATTTCCTTTCCTGATTGCTGCACGGTAACGGACGGAAGATGGGTTTGCTTATTCCTTCAAAAAAGACAGGATTCATTTGCTTAAAGATTTAATTTAAAAATTAAAATATTCCAAGCATAGGAGTAACTCGTTAGTTAGCTTCCCACGTACCATGAATGGTTAGTTTTTTAAGTCTTAGAAGTAGTAATTTTCAAAAGTACCATGATTTGTTATTGTTTGAAATTGAATCATCTCGTCGAAAAATCGCAAGTAGTTGATTTCCCACGTTTGGTTTACAAACGAAAATTATGAAAATGGCAACACCTTGTAAAGAGTTTAGGATGTCGGCGGGGAGAAAAACCCAATTAATGATTTCCTCGTTCTCAGGAAGTAAAATGTGGGCTATCCACGACGCGAGTTCAAACACCCACAAGACACCCATTACAATGAAAAGTTTAGCAATGACAAGCAATCTGAAATCGAAAGAATTCCAGAGAACTTTATATATAGGAGCAGACGTATGCAAAAAAATTAAGAAAGAGAATTACGCTCACCCTGTTTTGTCTTCCATAGTGCTCTGAGTTCTCGCAAGCTCTGTATGGGCATGTATTTTTCTCAAATGCAATACCGTACTAGTAAAGAATATCAGGTCGATAAGAAGTAAAATTCCAGCAGGACCATACAAATACGGAATCTGTGAACGTTTCTTTTCAAAATAGCATTTTTCTTTCCCAAAACCTGGAACTATGAAAGGTGGCTCCAACAGGTAGTCACTGTACAAAACAATCCAGTAAATATTATACTAGGAATTATGTATTTATATTAAATGGTCAATTAATTACTCGTAAATATTATCCAAGAAAATTCCAATTCCAGAAATCATAAGTGGAACTACTATAGAAAATGCTGCAAATCCAAGAAATCTTTTCCATTTTGTTTCCTGCGATCGCATCTGCGTACTCCTTAGCGGCCGGGAAAATCTCCACCACAGATCGAAATTCATTGAAGTTAGCCAAAAAAATGCAGACAGGTACGTTAAATGAGCAACGCAACCTATGTTTCAAAATCAAATTAGGTTAGCTGTCAGAAAATCAGGTGCTATCGAAGCAAAATATAGTTTATCCTTTCAGTGATACCCATGACTTTGCACAAACGCGGAGAAATGTCCTTGAGATCGTCAGACCATCTTTGAACTACAGCGAAACAATTAAATGTACAGAAAAGAGATGTTGTGTAGGCGAACTGAAACCAGCCATGAATATTTTGATGTCTCCACAAAAGAATATAAACAATATCCGTTATCAATAAGAATAAAGCTGAAATGTGGTTCAGAGTTGCAAACGCTGGTATTCGAAATTCCTATGAAAATGTAAGAAAAAAGATGAATCCCCACAATAAATATGGGAACACACTTGAGGTAACACAAAGCATATTATGAAGTTTGTTACTATTTTGTAATTATATAAAAGTACTCACATCTACTTCCCTAGGTTTACAAGCAATAACAACTTGATCCCATTCCGATCGACTATACTTTACGCTTTGTTTCACCCCGTGTGACTCCGTATTATCCTTGGTACTTTTATAATAGATTCCGTCAATGCAAAATTCTTTAGAGTTAATAAACGTGCGTCTGACACCGTCATTTTGTACTAGTGTCCCTGTTACCAGAAGCTTAAAACTGGAAAGCACACAATACAACTCTAACTCTTATAAATGTAAAATTATGCATCCCCGTAATCAAAATAGAATTGAACTGAAATCGTACTTGTTCTGTGGTGAAGCATTTATCATATATTTTTTCGGGCATTGTGGAAAACCAAAGATAATTGGCATGTTAGAAGCGACTTTGTCAGTGTCTTCTTTTTGTTCACTGGAACTGTTGTAAAATATAGGACGCCAGGGAGTACTTGCAGAAATGCATGCTTTAGTAAATTCATCTATCACTTGGTAGTGATTACAACATTTTCTAAAACTTAGATAATCCGGTGTACAGACTTTGAAAGTGACCTCACTCGGTTCTTTATATCTAGCGGGGTAAAATGACATGACACACCTACGTGAAAATTTGTTACAATTTGTATACGACGTTAATTAGATCAGGATTGATGATTCTAACCTGGAAACACAAAAGTCTTCATTTCGGTACAAGTGTCGCTCGTCGTCTTGTTTATTCCAAACAAGGCTCCCATCCTCTAACAACGACAAATTAGAATATATAATTTTAGTGCACGGATTCGTTTTTGGTTTCATGCCTTCCCAAGCCGAGTGCCAGTGAAATTCTTTCTTCTCTCTCCCATCGGGGCAAGTCAATTTATGATCAATCAGCCTATATAAGAAGAAAAGCAAGGGATTTTACATTTTAAAAGGTAATAATAATAGTTCATCAACATTAGATAAGTAAATTAGTAAATAGAAACTGAGCTGGATTTCCAGTACACCTAAATGTTTTGTTAGGTCCTTTCGTATGCTTGCTATCGCGTACCAGCAGCTTTTCGTGTGGCATCCACTCTGGTGGGGTTGAGGTGTGTGGTGGCGGTGAGGTCGGTGGTTGGAAGTCTTTAGGTTTCGTCCAAGATAAAAGTTCTTCGGGTTCAGGGTCATGATCATCAACAAGACTTTCGTCGATGGGCTTTATATTGGAAGTTTCCAATTGCTGTACAAAAACACTGATTGCCGCTTCGCCGCCATTCACAACCCCTGTAGCTGGCGTTGTAGCTTGTAAATTTGTGATGCTCTCGTTGTCTTCATTGTCATCACCGCAAGTATAAATACTGCCGGGATTATTCATAGTTGGGGATTCATGCTTAGCGTTGATTCTCACGATTGACAAAAGCAATGCTAGCGTTGTTACAGTAGTCCAAAGCGTTGTGGTTTGCTGTATGGGGGAATCCAGGACTCGTTTTCTAGATAACAGTATAAATGTTATGCTACGTTTCCGCTGCATTCTTTTGGATTGACTTGCAGAATTGATTTCTTCTTGTTGAATATTCCCCGTGAAAATCTGTCGCTGAGTTGGTTAAGAACTGTTAACTTTGCAGGTGGCTTTTTGTAGTTGATGCAAAATTGGACGGCATTTGCCATTTGCCAACAGAGATTCGTCAAATGCCAGTATTACCTCTCCTTGGAACAAACGTGATAAGCAGCAGAGTTCCTTTATATTCTGAAACTGTATGCACATGGGAGAAAGGTAACTATAAGAAGTTGAGGTTGAGAAGCAAGATCGCGGAACAGAAAAATATTTTACAGGCACGAGATAAACACACTCGACCTGAGCATTAGGTGGTGAAATGTTAAACTTTAAAGTTGCAGTCTATATTTAATCCTAAACTCTACCAAGTCGTAGTTATAACCTTTCTGATCAAATTCTTTTTTTTCCACAATAATTTGTGTAACTGAAGGGAAACCGAAAACATAAATGCAACTAGTGTATTGTAATATTTATCGATGCTATTTTGTACTGCGTCTAGCTATAACGCAGTTAATCAAAAATAAATCAGCCGAAAAGAAGGATAAATGAGCTTGACAGAAGGAGGAACAAAGGATAACTGAAGATTTCGTCGTCTCAAACATGCTCTCATATTCTAGATTTCTTCTGGAAATTTGCAGTCACAGCGAAGCCTGGAGGGAGGCTGGCTGAGGCGGATCTTGTCGTGGAGGAACGAATTCTCAAGTGTAATGTACACATACATGGAACATGCATCATATATAAAATAAAATACATTAATATAATGTACAAACACAGCAAGCACAACAAGGGCAAATCATTCGAATCGATTCCTATACATCATCTAACTTCATTTCATCAAGCCAGCTCTCATATAAATACCCCTCAAATAAGATACTCACTGTTGGTCTGTACATCAATATTGCCAATAAAATATTATAGAAGCCGTTCCAAGCAACTGACGCTACCACTTTTTACTTATGCAATGCAAATATATACAAGAATAATTCTGTTTCAAGGAAACATGTAAAAATGTTATTTCTGAAGACTTATTTGTAAGTATAATGAAGGCTAGATGTATATTTGTCGTGTTGAATTTGAAGTGTAAAATTGATATTTTGAAATTTAAAACACAATTTAGAGAGAGATAGACATATTGTTAAGCACATTGAATACGCAAAATGAATTTGATAAGAAAGGCAAGCGGATCTCATAAAAAGGAGTAAATCCTGACGTGATCCTGTGAAGGTCTCAATTTCTTTGGAATAGATCTTGTGCATCTAAGACGCTAATAGAAGGGCAAACTCTAACTCCAAAATTACAATTTGCGTCGTAGTCCCAACTAAAAATAGCAAAAATCCTATGAACGAATACGTTTGTGAAGGTTCAATTTCAAAGGGTAGATATATTTCAAAACTCAATTTCCTGCTTAAGAAAAGGGGATTTTGTTTATGCATTTGAATCGGATGCTTTTAATTCTTCTCCGTTTGCATTCCTCTTTTCAACTTAATATGACTTCATAATATGAAATTTATCCGCTCAAATTCTTTTTATGTTGATGAAGAGGCAGATAATGCGCTGACAATTTAGGCTTCTTCGAATAACTTTAAGTATTTTGAATTTCTTATGTTAATAGGCTACCAAAAAAGCGTTAGGTAAGCATTCAAATAAATGGCCACCACGTTAACTACGCTTTCTCTTTTCTTAATTCAAATTTTTACCTTTCGCAATCGTTGTAAAGAAACGAATGACTGACACTGCTCGCAATCAAACGAAATCTCGCATTGAGTTTTATTTACTCGAAAAGATTCAAAGCAGAAATCCCCGACAGTTTTACCAGCAATCTTTTGAACCGGAGGCATATTAAAAGTCTATGAATATGTAACCATTTAAGCAAGAAACTATAGATTTAATTATCAGGGGTTACAAGGATGGTTATTTGTTTTTCGTAAAGTTGATGTCAAAAAGGGTTCACAACCCGATGAATTTATTATTTCACAAATGCTCGCTCAGATTGTAACCTTCTACTTAATAAAAGCGCAGGTGACAGGGGATTTACCACACCAATGAAAAATCCAAATATCACTAGCACTTTACCACAAGTGTAGGTACTTAATTTCACTCACATACGATGGCACTACGTTATAATACGAACGACAAAGGTCAATAACCAGTCATTAGTATAGTAGCTCTACTCTTGAAATTTCATATAGGAGTTTGTGAAAAGAAATATATTTTGTTATCAAATATTACTAGCATGCGATTGACTATTGTTAATTGATCGAGATCAAAATATGAAAATAGAAAGTTTCAATATCCTGTAGTAAAATATTTCTACCCTTCAGACGCCATTTTGACGTCAACATGTCAATGTGTAAAAAACAAACAACTTAAGGAAGCAGGGGGCACTTTTTTTATCTACCAGTAGTTAGTTCTGTGCCGATTTGGCTCTGCCACTTGCCTTTCAGTTTGAAGCAAATCCACATGTGACATGAGATCCTTTCATCAATTGTTTTCCAGTTTTCGTGCTCAAACTTTGTAGCAAAAAAAGTAGCGAAATATGATTGAAGGATTGTGAAGAGGGGGAGAAAGTTTGCGGTTAAAAGTGAACCCATTAATAAGTATATAGTATTGTTTTTGTTTCATGCCTTAAGGCACATATATGGAAAGGGTATTAGTTTCAAGTGTTTAGTCAAGCAATACAACAGAAACAACGGTACGGGGTAAGGACATAAAAATCAAAAGCTGTCTCAAGCACAATGATATTGAACTTCACCTTCATTCTGCTTGTCATGTGTGATGTGAGTGACTGAGGTAATTTGATGCACTTTTCTACGAAAGCCCAGCATAACGTTCACGGTCACGGACTTCGGGTAAAAGCCCTTTCAGGTTGGATACATTTTATTAGCGTTTCATCTTGTACAATATTTCAGATATATGTATTACCCATCAGAGAAAGTAGATATGCTTGCTATTTTTTGATCTGATGGTTTTTTGAAAATGTTTGAAAATGAGAGAAACCACAGAAAATTGAAATGGAAAGGGGAATTTCGACATTTGAGCTTGTTTTTGTAATCAAAATGCAGCTCCATTTTCATTTCTACTTTTGAAGAAAAAAATAATTACTATGTTTGCTCAAAGATTAGAAATAGTGACGTTCGGCGGAAAAGATAGGTGAAGGTAATGAAATATAATGAAAAATTGCTTTTATTGAGTTCATATTACATTACATTCAGGCATTCATAACGTTATACTTATACTGATACAAGGAATATTGGGGGGAAAGATTAACTAGAAAATTATGTGTCTTCATGTATTATTTTTCAGCTCAGTAAGCAGGAAAAAAATCGCAATAAGTACGACCGTGCTCACTGATCTGATGACTCACTGAGATGATGTGCAATTGAAACATATAAATTGAGTTTTTTATCTAAGAAATCCTAACTTGATCCTTCGAGATGGTAATTTCCCGTAATGGGGTCTCTCGTCGTACCCACCCAATTTTTTAAAAATTTTATCAACTAGTCCTTATTGTTGATACTTATACGTACTTATACTTGCAATAAAAAGATCAAAACGAAAATCATAGCTTACCTCAAGGATATGTTAGTGTTAGATGGGTATATATTTTTTTACGGCAGCATTAATGAGATACATTTCCAAGAAAAAGTCATTGGCTCACTCGTGCTGAAAGAAGATTTGGGGAGAAAGGATTGAAATAAACTGCAGACGAATTAACAATGCTTGTATGTCATTTCCAAAATTCCGTTACTCAATTTCTTGTCCCAATGTCGTCACGTTGATAGGTATTATTAAAGCTTGTCGAAATTACATCACATCATCAGAAAATCCTTCAAAGTTAAGCTTATATAAATCTTATTTTAATTAATACCAACTCAACTCTTACGTATGAATTTCTTTAATATATGGAAATTGAATACTTTTAGATTTTTATAACAGTGAAAGATTTATAGAGTGGAAAATTTGCCCATAGCCTCATAGGTAAGAACCGTGGAATAACTCACTTTCACTGACTCTCCTCACTGGATTAGTTTGAATATTTTACAGAATGGCAATGGGTGGAGAATGACAAACTCACTAATAAACTCAGACACAAAGCATGAATAAAATACAAAGAATAACTTTATGTCTGCAATCTGCATCCGTAAAAATCTAACTAGTTATTACTAGGGAAAGTTTCTACACAAACTTTATGCTGCACACTTGCGTGTAAAAAGGAGCAGCAGAAGTTAGACAGTTTTGTACAACGTACCTATACACGACAGATTTACACAAAACAGCCATTGTAGACAATGTTTGTCAATGAGTAAATGATGGAAGGTTGACACTGATGGAAATTAGAATATAAAACGTTAGAAACTGCTGAGTGACTTCCTCGACAAACAAACCCTATCTTCAGTAAATTCACAAAACTTTCCACTTATTACTTCGAAAGTAATTACCACGAAAAATTGTAGAAAGTTTTACAACCTCTTTCCCAATTTTCTCTCAACAGCAGGAGACTGAAAACCTTCAACTGTCGGGGTTTTGGGTTGTCCTGAGATTTATATATGCAGAAGACAATCCTCAGCTTGGGTCAATTGCGACCTTAAAGTACAGTAATTTTTATTTTTTGGAAATGCATTTCAGATGAGTGTAAGACGAAGCAATTTTTTTATTATGCCGTAGTGGATATTGTCCTTAAAGTTTCAAGAGCCCTTAAAATGTGTGCTATCCTACAAACTGAACACTCGTATACTCGTGTAATACGTATAAGATATGATGCACTTATGGTACTTCAAAAGCTAAGAAATGGCTCAATGTCAAGTGTATTTCAAGAAAGTACTAAAATACTAGAAGATCCTCTTTTCCATTAAAGTTTACACGATAATGCAATCATTGAGAAACTTAGCTTTTATTAATGTCTTGAAAAGGTAAATAAGAGTGGAGAAATACTCATAATCTTTCTTTCCTTATTGATGCTGCGTGTTGCTTTCAACATGCAAAGAGGCGGAAGAATAAACAACAACGCCTTGACTTTTCATACATGAAAGACTTTTTGGAAAGAGTTGATTGCGTTGTGTGTTACATGAGCATTCTCCTTTCCTCGAATATTGTTGAAAAATCTAATTCGGTGAGAAAGGAAATTGTTGGCTCGTTTAATAAATTCCCCAGGATGAAGAAATTAGTCCTGAGGTGTGTTTGTGCTACATATATTTGTATACAAATTATATAAAACTTGATACGTTTACGAGCTCCTTATCGGATAACTAGGTTTGAAACGTAGTGCCCTACATTCTGGAACAAGATTGCGTGCCATGTGTTATGTGATTTCCCTGGAAAGCAATGTATACCTTACGCTCGACGTTAGAAAGTTCCATGTAACTGTGTGCACAGGGGCAATATGAGAAGTATCCTGGATGAGTTTACAGCCTGCAAGGAGTTGAATTCGAACAAAAACGATATGTCTTTGTACCGTAGTGTCTCATCGTCTGCCTCATCCTCGGTAGCGTCTACTTAATTCCCAATTAGTCGATTCTTTTCTCGGGTTCAATTCAATGCTTATTTCGAAAGTACAGCATAATGGATACATATACAATGCATTAATGAGAAAGTAAATAAGATCCTTAAAAGGTGGGCACGTATTTAGAGGGACGTGTTTTCGTTCAAATTCATTCCCAGCAAGAGACTGGCTGTCTCTCAATTTGGGATTCTTATACTTCACACAGCTTGATCATCCTTTCAAAAACTGCTATTAAGCATGTAATATACCAACGTGTGGTCTGTGGTGAATCACGGCCATGGATGTTTAAGCTTTTAATACTTCATTTCGATTCTGATCTCGTACTGTATTGCAGCGTTGAGATTTTACCCTGTTATATATATAGCTTGACAATGTTAAGCGAAATGTATGCCGTGTCTTGACACAAATCTGGTGTTGTACATCAGATAATTCTTCATTAAATGTGTGGTTTTAAATTTTCGATGGATTTCAATTAGATGGTTTACATGAAAATTTATTTCTCTGTTCCTTCAGAAAATGTGGTAGTGGTATGCACGTTCGCCATGCCGCATGAATTTGAATGCCAATAGATAAGGCCAACTAAGCCACACATTTTTGTAACTTATATTATACGTAATGTTCGATTACAATACGATACTCTATGACTATTCACATCATAGGGAATTAAATTGAATGTCTAAGTCTAAATATTTGTTTAGCAATTTCTGAAATAGAATAGGTAGGAGTAAATTGGTAAAGTGAAAAGTAAATTATGAGTACAAGTAAATAACAATGAACACAAAAATACATGGAGAAAGATACAAATACGCATCCGGGCGGTTGCAATGCTAAATGGCATCATATCTTGAACGCATTTAGGTAGAAACTCATCTTTAAAATACGAAAACAATACACGCATAATAAATGTACAGACGAGAATGCCTCATGTTCCAGTAAACAAAATGTATGCATATATCCTCTTTAACGGTGAAAAACAAATCCCGTAAAACCCTAAAAGTTCACGTTATGGGTTCATTCGCTCAAATTCTATTATATCATTTTTATGATCAACCTATACAGTTATGCAAAGTTACGTATTGATTTTTACATTGTAAATCTTTGGTAGTAGTACGCTGCCACTTCAATTGACTTAAAAGTAGCAAAACCTGGGCGCTGAGTTACGTGTAACGTTACACTAACTAGAACACAGTTCCTAAATAGTTTCAACTGTCTTTCACAATATTATCTGTTTCTGCGGAAATACATCATTTTCTGCAGACGTGGATGGTAGACGGCTGGAGTCTGTAGACTTTGTGCTGGAAAAGTAGCTAGATTTCATACTAGAAGATTTTGTGGTACCAGCGTGGCCATTACTGTTCATCGTGTAGTTATAACTGGGCCGAGACAACGGTCTTGTTCCTCGAAGACCGAATATTGCCTTAAATTTCTTTTTAAGCTGCTTCCATGTTTGGGGTTTCCAAACGAACATGATAAATACTGCAACTCCTTGCAGGGCATTTAGGCAGTCAGTAAAAACGAAGATCATGAGAATGTATTCGTTTACGCCAAAGTATTCAAAAATCCAGGATATAACCTAGAATATTTCAAAACATTCGTTTGCTTAAACTAATAATTTATGCATGAAATTTGGTTTGCAAGATATATACCTCAAAGATCCACAAAATTCCCATTATCAAGAATAGACGGGTGAAAAGCTGCAGCCTGTTAAGTTTTAACCATGAAATACAACATTTAAGGTTTGAATTTAGTCGCAGCCCCTCTTTCACAACTGAAAAGTTATCTGTATCATCAGTAATCTGCCAACTAACCTGTCATAGTCTGCATTTGAGGTACTTTGACTCTTTGCTAATCTCGTTTCTCGTTCCCGGTTTCGGAGACTGATAAGAGTGCACACAAAAATGACTAGATTTATCAAAAGAAGGATCCCAACAAATCCGTAGAAGTAGTGGAGCTGAGCTACTTTATTTCCCATATCAATAACACACGAGTTTTCTCCGATTCCTGAGGTCGGTAGAGTCCAAAACCGACTTTTCATATTGGGATTATCTCTACAGAATTTAAGTTTACTGTAGTAAACTTGCCAAGTCTCATTCATATGTCCATGTGTCATATGTGTCACTCATTGTCAGCATAACATCCGATGTAGAGATAGTTCTTGTATTTTATGAATTTTAAGTTATACTAGTTACCTGAGAAGATAGTCAACTGCGAATACAAGAAGTGTGATGGCAGCTGGAAATCCAATTGAAAATGCAGAAAATTCAAGGAACCGTCTTTTCCCCCGACTTTTACCGAAGCCGCGGGCAATGGCTGAACTCCTAATACATAATTTATGAACGCATTTATATTTTCGTGCTTATCAAGCGAACTCATCATCAAAAACAAATGCTAAACATTATTATATTTTCAAGAAGTCGTGTTGCAATAATGTTATTTGTCCTCTCAAAATGAGCTTGAACATGTAGATGCTCGATCAATAAGAGGACTGCAGAATATGTACAGAGATTTGCACAAGACCATATCCGTTTTAATTTAAATGCACTTACCTGAAAGAAAACCAGAGATCCACGTTCATTGACGTCAACCAAAAGAAACACGAAAGGAAGAAAAAGTGAAGGCCATACCCTGTTGAAAATTGTTTTTGAAGTATAGTGTATTGTAACTAACATATAATATATGTAACGTCGTCTTTGATGCTTTTTGTTTTTGTTTTCAATGGAAAAATGAGAGTTTTACTTATCGTTGAAAGCGTTTTGATATAGAAGCAATTATTTCAAGCATTTTTCCATACCAAGGACTCGACAAAGGCTTTTTGAGATTTTATGAATCCACTGAGTCCAAAGTTGCGCCACCATGAGCAAAGCAAATGTAAGTAGGAGAGAGAGTGCATAAGCGAATTGAAGCCATCCTGGAAGATTTAAGTCCTTTCTAAGAATTACATAAATGATGCAAGTGGCGAGGAGAAAGATACATGAGATTCCTGATAGTATTGTATACACCCATCGCCAGTTCTAACGGCAACATGAAAAATAAACAATATTTTAATGTTAATCACATTAGATTATTAGGGATGAGTTGACTTGATGGTAATCTTCACTCACAAATTTTTCCTCTGCGATTTCACTTGATTTGCCATCATCATCAAAGCAAACAAATGCGAATTGTCTGGAAAATATGGAATCGTGCTCTTCATTCAGAAACAGATTTTCATTTTCGCTGGAGCCATTTAGTTGAGATTTAATTTTGCTACTACCAAGTACTGCTTCAAAGCAAAATTCTCCCGGATGTACTTTTGCAACAGTTCTATTTTTTTCTGTAATCAAATATCCTTCTTGGTTGATGAAATACCTAAAATTCAAATGGGAAGAAGCAGGAATATAACGCCTACGCTTTGGAGGGGCTTGTCACTTTAATGTTTATTACTTCCGTCTTATAACATGCCATTGGTAGAAAATTCTATGAATTCAAACTGGTACTGTGCATGTGTGAGTCATTAATTGATTAATGTGTAGGAAATGTCATGCCATGTCGTGATGTAATGTACTTTTACCTTTCAAACATATCCGTGTACACCTCATACTTGTCATGCTTACAATTAAGTCTACCCGTCAGCCACGTAGCGTGCAGTGGATTTCTGCTTGTACTCCAATTGGCATTTACACTGCCATCATTCTCGTATGAAGTAAAATTCTGAGAAATATCTAGTTACATAAATAAATAAAATTCTCATTAGAAAATGGTTATTGAAGTATTTGAAGTATTCAAAAAATAAATAGCAATGCTTAGTGTAAGTAATCTCGTGACCTAGTATAATTAATAATAATTAGTATTATTCCATAAAAATAGAAACACATGAATTTCAAGGTTGTACCTGTACCTGAGGATTGAAATATATTTCCTTCGTTATTTAAACGAATCTTATCTTCCACAGTTTCCAGTGTTATTGGTAAAAGCTGCCATTGGATGTTGACTTTGACGCATCTCGAACCCTCCAAGTCTAATATTTTGTTTGCGGGACAGCATTTGCGAAGGCAGGGATATCCCACCTCATTAGTCTTCGGATGTGATATTTTCTGATTCGAAATGGAAGAGCATGAAGGGTTTACACAATATTCAACTGTAATTTTGCTGTCAGAATTCCTAATTTCAGAAGAAAACTTTGTTAACTCTCACTCTCAGTACAAAAACGTATGAATGACTTTTGACAATTTGATCATTTGCAGGACATATACACTTAGGACTTTACCAGTCAACGCAAAAATCCCGAGGACTAATTAATAATATATGGCCAGTTGCGATCTCATCTTTGGTTTCTTCTGTGGTTATAAACTGCAAATTTGAAGTTAGCTTCAATTCAGCAGACTGAATGTCGAAATATTGTTGCCGTTTATAACGATTGTGACAAGATGGGCGTTGTTGAAAAAACCTTATAAGCACAAATCCGTTTTTAAACACGTAAAACACGCGTATTTGAATAATTGATGAATTATTTGAAGTACATAAAAATTTGAAAAAGCTGATGAATTAGCATAACATATTATGTCTGTCATTTTCGGCTTTTTTAGTTTGCTTTATTTTTTAATAGGTGTTAACATATTATGTTGGGAAAAAAATTGTATTTTACAGCCTTACCCCACAATGAATGTATCCTGCAAAATATCGCTGGCATTTTGTGCAGCAACATTGTCTTCTAAAGCCCTTCTAACCCTTGTTTCTAAAATTCTATTGTGTGGATCGAATGCCAACACAGAACAATCTCCATTTTCTTTTAAGACTTCGCCCTTCCCGCAACACTTTTGGATTACTATTTCAGGTTCTGTTTCACTCAAGAAATGAACGCTATAAATCAAATCTGAATTACGAGAACGATGTTCACTCGTTATGGAGCTCATTCCAAATCCCACAGTGAGTAACAAAAATAAAATCAAGGGAAGATTAACAGTCAGTAGAACTTTTTTTCGAACCATGATATGTTTGCAGTTTTAGTTTCCTACTGATTTGAGAAAACACTGTTTGCTAACACGAACTTTCATTTCCCTTTAAAGCTTATGTGGGACTGGTCGTAGGGTCGATTTCACAAAGCCTTTTTATTCAGCGGATCGGAACTGCCATTTTTACTTTGCATCACTACAGCTAGAAAAATTACTGCTACACCAAAGGACGTAATGCTACCCACCTAACTTTTACGTTATACATCCGAACTGTACATAGCTTATATTAACTCCCCTTTTTAAAATGTATATAACTTATCAAGGCTACAAGATTCTATATGACGGCAAAAGAAAAAATGACATAATGAGACTGAAACACACAAGTAATATTTAGCATCTGCCACTACTGCATTTATTTTTAATTCTCACAGTAAATAGCACTCTTATTAGCTAATCTGGAAAAGATGGAAGTGAAACAGAAAAACAGACGCACAAACAGGAGTAAATAGCTAGTAAATTCATTAGACTAATGATCTCTTCTTTCCCTTGCATTTACAATATTACAATGACACATTTGGCAATTATATACTCATTTTTATGACGGATTAACGGATACTTGCAAAATACTCATGCGAACATGTAATTTGGGACGTAAATGAAAATACATATACACCCACGTCAGGTTCGGTTTTCCGATACACTTTGTCTCCAATAATGCACACTTAGTAAGCTCCCTTCTTGAACACAAGCAAGCAAACTCGAAAATTTCTTCGCCTGAGAATGTGTGCACTGGTCTGAAATGCAAGCGTCGTAAGTGCAGGAAAGTCAAGGGTGGCGAATTACCTAATTTATCTTTTGTCAAAACCTTTCCTGAAATTTCTTTCACGCATTAATTCTAAACTGTTAAGTTGAAAGGAAAAGTCTTCGAAATGAGTGAGTGGTAAGACAAACTTACGATATTGCAATATTAATGTTTCCAACTTCCAAGTTCACATAGTCTTTTTATTTTTGAATTTTTCTTTTTATATTAATGTCAAAAATAAGTCTGTGTAAAGCGTTTAAATGTTCCATAAAATATTTAAAGATTTGTACAGACAGTTTTGTCCTGTTGTACATTCAAATATGTTATAATTTTTTCCCTATGTGTATAAACATATGTATAACATAGTTATCAAATTCCGCGTATTATTGCTAGCCACTAACACGGAAAATCCATTGCTGGTTTTTAGCATTATAACGACAAGGAGATGGTACGATTTCTTCTTTTTTCCTGTTAAAGAATGTACCATAATGCAATAATCAAAACAATGTTTAATAATATGCAAATATATTGTGTTAAAATAGGGCTCACCCAGTGGCAAGGCAAAGTTTTGTTCTTGCTTCCTTAATGGCATATTTCCAATCGTCAACACTTTCAATTAAAAATGTTGGCTGCACTTTTTTGTATTCCCGAAGTTCCTTAAAGTCTCTTGTGTCATAAACTACTGGCTTTTCTATATGATTGGGATAACTGTTGGGAAGAATCTGATACAAAATGTCGGATCCCTGCGAAAGTTTAATTTTTCCTTTTTTAAAAAATGTAGGAGAGTATAATATGAACAGTGAAGCAAAATAGAATGCCAAAATATTTAAAGTCCATAGTATTAATGCATAACACTCACCGGCACTTGGGCCACATCCCAATATTGAGTGTTAAGGTTCCTCCAATATTTAGAATACACACGAGCATAAATTCCTTCATCTGCCACTGTCAACATCTAAAAAACAAATGATACAGTAGTTTGCCACCTAAACTAAAAATGTATTAATGATCATCGACTAGTCGTAAATAATTCAAATTTGATGAAAAAAAAACCTTATTGTCTCCAAGATTTTGAAGCACGTACCGGCCATCCTCGACTGCAAAGATAAATAATAATAATCCTTTAAAATGCCCATTCTAAACTCTAATTTCACGTGTAATATAATGAACTCACTTTGCAATGAGCAAGGGCTCACTGAGCTGATCACGTCATTAAATCCTAAATCTCTTAAATTTTCCAAGTAATCTGAGTCAGCATGGTGGGCTGCCCTCAAAGTTATATATCTACCTTTACATCCCGAATGTTCGAACACTTTTAGACACACACTGTTGTGAATATTTAGTGACGAAGTTCGATCTTGCCAGTCGACTGGTAGGTTTGTACAATTGTTGATACTGAGGAAAATATGTTCACCTAAAAGTAACATTATTATATAACAGAATAGAGTACCAACTGAACCTGTAATTAAACTTATATACCAATCGTAAATTTTAGTTTTTATGTACCCTTCCTGCTAAAATCTTCATACAATGAAATTTCCACCAGACCACTTGAAAATTTTACGAAAAATATAATAAACAGTAAAATTACACTAGTTTTCTTAATTCCATTAATTTTCTCCATACTTGCGCCTGTAGCGTCAGTTTTAATTATTTGTACAATTCTCTTTGAACTGTTCTACTGAAGAATCGACTTCTTCATCGGATAAGAAAGTGAGTTGAGTGAAAACCGTATAAATGCGCACTACTTTCAAATATTTGCATGTCGAAGAAGCACCTCTACATGTTTCGACAACATACGCAAAGCATTCATCTGCTTATTACTGCAAAACCATCCATTAATTTTCAAGTGCAAGTGGCAAGGTGGCGGACTGGTAATTTAAAGTGGAATTACCACTTCAAATTTGGTAAACATCATTGGTAAAGTGGTATGCTTAGGTATTCAGCTGTGAAATCTGGGTTAGTAAGATGATATCAAGCTACAGTGTTACCCCCATTTAGTAATTCAGCTGTATGAGATATTAAATATTAAATTTGCAGTCTTTCTTTTGCATTTACCCAAGGGAATACTAACTTCAAGTTTGATCGGCTTTTCTTTTGGCCCTTTGACACAGACGAATTACACAGGCAGGGCTGATACTCATGGTAATGCGTTCTATGAAACTCTCATCTTCAGACACTATGAAGTATGAAGTCATAGTCATAGTCTTTGTCATCATTATCATTCCCTTCAATAATGTGCGTGCGAGAAAGAACGCAAGAAATGTAGAAAAGCTTGATTGAATGAAACAAGAAACGTGCATCGTTTATTGAAATTTTCCACTTCGTATACGAACTTATCAATGTTTGCCACAAAATTGCGAATATTATTTTGTCATCACACGGCAAGTGGTGTTAGTACGATATACTAATATATAGTTCGTTTCGTTAGTTCAGCATAAAAATGTAGGTATGAAGTAGTAGTTATATTTAATCTATACTAATCGTAACAATACTGCCTTTTAGCAAATCTTCTCATAAGCATTGTAATCTCATTTGGTATTTTAAAAAATCAGAGCTTTCATTATGAAAAATTTACAATTCAAATTTTTCATGGCATCCTTTGCACCTTCCACTCTCACTGAACACTCACCACAAGATTTCCATTGCGTAGATTAGGCGGTAGCCTCCATATGACACTGTTGACAGAGTTGAAACTACACAGAAGTAGCTTGGTGATATACTTGTTCAGCATTAACAACAAATCAGATTAGACAACTTTACTCTTATGTAGAATAAAATGTTTTCGTTAGTGTGAAACACATTGCAAATATATGTATTTTTAAAAGCTATATTATGGCGTTTGTAAATGTATCAACGACATCTGTCAATAAAGTAAGTGATACTAAGGAAAAAGAACAAAGTAAACTTGACTCCTTAGATTGGTCAAAAAAGGATTCAAGACTTAGACCTTAAAGAAGAAAGTGACTCAGCCGTGACTTCCTCAAATACATATGTCCAGCCACAAAGGAAATTATACAAAAGATTTGAATGTAAAGATTGTTGGTGGAAAGGAACGGTGATTTACGAAGTATATGTGAGATCATTTTATGATTCAAATAACGATGGAATTGGTGATCTAAAAGGTTTGATATTGCATGTATATCATGATTCTTTCTCATATGCAAATAAAAATAATGTCACAAGAAAATTTGAGGTCAATGAAAGATAAAGGTAAAAATGAATACTTGAGCTCCTGCTTTAGTAACTGTGCTTTACATGTTTATTTAGGTAGTATGCGAGAACATTATGTATATGCTACCATTTTGAAACATTTTTAAATCAGAATTTTTATAATTCACATAATCAATTAATTTTATCGGAATGAGCAAGATCGGTAGAGTATATTCTCAGTTAGTTTTTAGATTCTCTATAACTAGGTTAAAAACCTTTGTCAAACAAAACCCACCATTTTATTTGATTTTTTTTCTCCAGAATTTAACAAGTGAATATATATAGGCTTCAATAATAAGAGGAACGTTTCCAGTCATACTGGGCAGGGCTTAAGTATATCCCAACAATAGACCTATCAACTACCATTCCTTTCTACATCTATTATCCCGTTAGAATAAACTTTATCAGCACACAA
Source organism: Sinodicranocentrus sp. ZH6 (assembly GCA_027743935.1). Lineage (NCBI taxonomy): Eukaryota > Metazoa > Arthropoda > Collembola > Entomobryomorpha > Entomobryidae > Sinodicranocentrus > Sinodicranocentrus sp. ZH6. The sequence goes on from JAHZNA010000377.1 coordinate 37,540, forward strand.
ATCTTAACTTTATTCTTGGCCGAATCTTTCACCTCTTAATATCTTAGCAAGTGGAGCCGATTCTAAAGACTCTTTGAATGGCGGCGCAACTATGGAAAGCTTTTATCCAGTGCATAAAAGAGGAGAATATCCCTATTCTACATGCCAACTTAACTCTAGCAATGCAATTTTGTCCTGTCTTAATCCTTTTGTTTATTACACAACCGCACAATCGACCGTTTATGGCGTTCTTTTTCTGTTATTGTGTAGTATTACACATAATGTTCATATGCCCTTGAAAGCATTCATTACTACGAAATTATTTTACTTATTTGGACAAAGAAAATATAGATTAATGAAAGGTGAAGTAAATTGTTAAAAAGAATTTCTAGCTTTTGCTATTTTCCTGCTCATATTTCATTAATGTACCTAGCTTTAAAATTTTGAAACTTTGTTGTAATTTTAGAATTGAAACTTGTATTGGACTTCGTGCCAAATCATACCAGTGATCAACATGAATGGTTCCGGGCTTCAGTTTTACAGCAAGAACCTTATACGGATTATTATGTTTGGAAATCGCCAAAGGAGTTCGACGTCAATGGATTACCAATCCCTCCTAATAATTGGGTATAAATATGCTGTTCCGGTACTTGAGCATTTATTATGAAAATGAGTTTATCGATATGATGTATATTCATAATTATTACAGAGAAGTGTTTTCGGAGGATCTGCTTGGCATTATAACGAGAAACGAAAGCAGTTCCATCTTCACCAATTCGCTAAAGAACAACCTGACCTGAACTTTAGGAATCCGTTGGTTATTCAGGAAATGGTTAACATAATAAATTTTTGGTTGGAACTTGGTGTTGATGGTTTTCGTCTAGACGCTGCCCCGCATATTTTGGAAGATGAAGAATTTAGGAATAATCCTCCAGCCAAATTAGATGAAACAAATTCATTTACCGAGGATGACTATTGTTTTTGGGATCATACATTTACTTGTGATTGTGCTGGAGTTTTAGATATTTTAACCACATTCAGAAGTGTGTGTAATGAGTGGTCATTGAAGGATGGCCACGAGAGGTAAATAAAACAACTACTAGAAGACACTCATAATTTCAAAGAATTTCAAAGAGTAATGGGTTATATTCTTAGAGTTTTAATGACTGAAGGGTATTTACCATTGCCCGACCTGATGAAGTATTATGGAACTGAGGCTACCCCTATCGCACACTTTTCCTTCAATTTTGAATTACTCGGTTTAAATAAAGACTGCACAGCTTCCCAAGTACTTTCTTGCATAACGAAATGGTTAGACGCTTTACCGGATTGGTGTTGGCCAAACTGGCAGGTATGGTGTTGAGCTAGAGTGTGATTAAACGTACAATCCATGAATTCATAAGCGAAATCTAAAGTTTATCGACATGAGAATGAGCAAGAGATATTTTATTCAGACAGGAAATCACGATCAACCAAGGGTTTGTTCGAAACTAGGCGAGGATTTTGTTGATTTAATGAATATGATACTGCTATTACTGCCAGGGACCGCTATCACGTACTATGGAGAAGAAATCGGGATGGAAAATACGAATATAAGTTATGAAGAAACTAAAGATCCCGCTGGGAAAAACGCTGGACCAGAAAGATTCCATTTATTTTCTAGGGATCCTGAACGATCGCCGATGCAATGGGATGCTAATACTTGCACTGCAGGTAATATAATGTAATAACATTGGTCACATAGAGAAGCGTTAACATTATAATTAAATGCACTTGATGTCCCTTGTAGGATTTTCTGTTTCTACTACCCCATGGCTTCCAATCAACCCGAATTATTTGAAAATGAACGTGCGAACCGAAACAGAAGTGGATAGGAGCCACCTAAAGATATACAAAATTCTGTTGTCTTTACGTAAATCACAAGCTTGGCAGAAGGGGGATTTAGATATAAGGATACTGTGCAACAATTCCGTGCTGGCGTTCACAAGGTATAACTTAATATCGTCTCTTATTGAGAAAGTTGAATATTTCAATCCACTGACTGATTCTTCTTATGTTATGAATAATTCAAAATAATGCAAGGGAAACTTGACAATAAACTCATTGAATGTGGCAGCTCATGTTTTGTTTTGCAGGGTAGACGTTGATTCTGGAGAGGGTCTTCTTGTTGTTACAAATTTTAGTAAGAAAGCCGCAAATGTCGCCTGTCAGGAGTTTGACCACGTACCTCAATCTGACAATGTGATTGTCGTTGTCTCTGTTACTGATTCGGTGGAGTCATACAGTGAAGGGTATGCATGAAAAATTTATCTAAATGACAGATTTTTAGAGACTGCCAATGATTTTCCCCAACCTGGTGTAAGCGTACATGTATTTATGCTAAACATTGTTTCTTCAGATCAACCATAGTTGATGGAAACATCAAACTGAACGGAAGATCTGGCATGGCATGCAAGTTTTTTGCAATCACATCATGAAGTTGGCAAAGAAAACTAAGATTGACTTACAGCACATTAATGCAATTAATAAATAATTAGCACTTTTACATACTCTATAACGCTGAAATTTCCCCGAAACAGTCGTAGTTTGGTTCTGAAATTCACGCCTGCTTCGGATAATACAAGATAATACATTATTTTAATGTACGAGAATTTAATGATAAAATAAAAAAGTAAATTGTACCAAACAAAGTGTTTTACATCATACACAAAGCATTTCACGATGCAAAATATTGCGGATCCAACTGTAACTACCAACTGCTACCGTACTTATCACAACTTAAATTTAAGTTTGTTCTTTATCCATTATTTTGCATCACAATGCATAGAAGATTATTATTCTGGCATGAGTGGTGCTGGTGCTTCCACTAAAGGAGTAGATGACTTTTTAACTCTAATTGCAAACGAATATTTCTCCGAAAGTGTGCAGGTAACAACTCTGAATTAAAGGTGGTTGTATGATTTAGAGAATCTTAGAGAATATGTATTTTCTCGCCACATTTATACGCAGATAGTTTTGGTGTTCGATGAATCATGGGACATATCCGACATGATCATGAAGCTGACCGTTACCACAAATAAGGCATTTGTGTCTTACTTTCTTCCTTTAGATGAAGACATCGGGCGACGAATTCGAACTAGTATGTAGTTGGTAGTTGGAACTTACGCTAGAAATAACTTATTTACAATAATCAAATTTTATTTATCTACAGGTCCATCTGATCATATTACGCATAAACTTTTACCAAAAGCTTACGCTTTTATGATTTTCGTGAAAGACGAGAAAGGGTTCGCAAATATAATCCGGTTGTTATCAGTGTACCCGTGGTTTACGAAACGTGCAAGGTTTGTTATAATCGTTAAAGAAAAGTCTCTTTTACCAACGAAGGTATAAATTAAATTATTTTTTTAAAGCCGAGTTGTGTAAGTGAGGGAACTTTATTTCATCAACTCCTTTTAATGTCATTTAGGGAATCCTGGCATTACTGGAGATAGAAAACATATTTAATGCAGTGGTAGTATCAGAAGTCGCTATTCGGGACGATTCCTCACCTTCGGATTCTCAGCAGATATCTATAAAGAAAGAGACAAACGATGCAGGAAACGTGACACAGGTTGGCTGTTGCGGACACTATTTACTAGTTTTAATTTTGTTTGGTTTCTTGATAGAAAATAGAAGGTTTCATGTGTTTAGAATGTTAACGTAGGACTACAAGTCGTTGCATTGGATCCATTCCCGGATGAAGGTCATGAAAAAGAAAGTTACGTCGGTAGATGGGTTAATGGTGAATTACAAACATTCAAACCAATTTTCGCGGAAAAAGTTGAAAATCTGAGGAGAAATAAACTCAAAATTTGCGTATTTGAGTTTCCACCATTGGTTATCAGGGAAGAATTAGGTCCGCGTAACTACACTTACCGAGGTCTCGAAGTAGGTCTGTTGATTGAACTAGCTCGAATTTTGAACTTTACTTACGAATTTTACGAGCCACCAGCAGGAGAGAGATGGGGTTCTGATGTAAGTAGCAAATTAGACTTATTCATTCAAGCAATTTAATTAATCTTAAACGAATCCAGAGGTATAATCATCTATTGTAATTTTGGGACAAGTTGGGAAACAACACATGGTCTGGTTTGATTGGGGAAACGCAAAGAGTCGCTGATTTTGGGTTTGCGTCTGTATTCTTACTTGACAATAGGGAGAAGGTAACCCATATGACTAAAATTGTGCATGATTATCGAAATAAGCTGACTATATAGACTGTTCCTCCTCAGGCTGTAGATGTGTCAACACCCTACGATCAGGACCAAGGTTGTTTTGCAGTTCCTAGTCCAGAAGCACTACAACACTGGCTTGGTTTGGTACTTCCATTTTCCTGGAAGGTGTGGGCATGCATAATTTCAATGGCTATTGTGGCTGGTCCAATCTTTACTCTAATCACAAGACCGTTAGGAATGGACACCTCACTAAGTGTTGGGAAAGGAATATTTTACGCTCTAGGATCCCTTGTCAGTACACAGAAGGCACCAAAAGCGAAAAGCCACTCGTTACGATCGTTTATTATTTCATGGTTAATATTTTGCTGGCTCGCCGCAATTTTGTACCGCGTCGCCTTAATTGTTTCCTTAACTATTGGACCTGCCGCCTACAAAATTGACTCCTTAAGCCAACTTGCACGCTCTGGTTTGGAATGGGGTGGCTATCCAGAAGTTTTAAAGACGTTTTCAAACACTTCAGACACTGCGGATGAGAAACTATTTGATAGGTTTCAAATTGTCGAGAATACCTCTGAGGCTTTGGAAAGGGTAGCGAAAAAAGGGGATTTTGCCTTGCTGGATAGTGGAAAGCTGTTGCGGTATGCACAAAAAGGAAAATATTTTGATGGCCGTTCGTCTATGATTCATGTCACCAAGGAGTGTCCAACTCGCTATAATGTTGGAATTATTATGCCTATAGGATCTCCGTTTCTCGAGAAAGTGAATGAGGTTACATGAGTACTTGTTGCAACATCATGCAGGCATCTGTCATAATATATATGAATTTGCAAAATACATATGAGACTTTATACTTTACAGCTTATACGCCGTCTTCAGAACTCTGGAATAATTGAAAAATGGTATGCAGACTTGATACACGAAGCTGCTATAAAAAATCCGAATCGGAAGGCAGGCAGGAAGAAAAAAGATAAGGGTTTAGACATTGGAGATTTGAAACTTTGTCTTGTACTTCTCCTGTGTGGCCATTTCCTTGGGTTTATTGCCGTAATTGGGGAAACGTGCTTAGATATTTATCGTACGAAGAATCCGCTTGCGAAAGTGGAAAGCTTAATACGTAAAATGAGTACAATTTCAGGACTTTCATCAGTCCAGGAAAATGTTCATCACAGTTTGGAAACAGAATCGGGTGAAATAAGTGAGGACTCTTTGCATGGCGATTCACTCCTATCATTGCCAGTAGAACTGGAACAAGACATGTACAAGTATACTGATGACACTTTGACAGCCTCACTCGGAGACGTCAAGGCTAGGTCATGTCCACACATTCAAAGTTTTAAAGAGGAATGAAACCACATGATGGATATTGTCTTTAGTTGTATGCATGAAAGTCAAATATTAGTTGTAGTTTATCATTACAAAGCTATATATTGACCCGATTCATTACCATATTTATTCAGATAAGTTTTTCTTTAAATAAATCATTTTACCATTATTGACATACCCTGCCCTAACAAATTCTATTTGATATCCTAAGCTTTCATAAAATTTCTGAGCTCCCTGAAAACTCATGGTTCCTACTGTGGCTGACGTACATCCTTTGCTTCTTCCGAGAGCATGAACCTTTTCCATTAACTTTTTTCCCAAACCTTTGCCCCTCCACTCAGGATGAAGCCACAGTTGATCTGTATAAATGGATCCGTACACTACTGAACCATTGCAACCACCTACGAGAAGCTCTTGAGACGGAATTTCATCATTTTGGCTGTGCGACAACGAAGAATGTGATGACGTTGCATGACTGTCTCCTCGTTTTCTTAGGAAAATACCAAATGGGTAAGCGTCTCCAGAGATGCTTTTAGCTCGAGACTCCTCGTTGATTCTTTCGGTAAGAAAGTCGATTTCAGATGTGGTTGGAGACAACGTCTCTTCAACTTCAAGGTCCATTTGTGTATTGTACAGTTAGTACAGTAGTGTGGCCGTGGCTTATTGTCTTACTCTGTAAAGTATAATACCATTTACTACGAAATTGCATCAGTACTTAAAATGCACAAACGTAATGTATTCGGTTAATGACAGCAATGTTAATTGAAAATATACATCTTGAAGGTTGCATGAACAAGTAGTTATTATGGTTATCACGCATAATAATGAAACAATCAATTAGTCTTATTCATCGAAACTCATAAACTCTTTGGCATATCACCTTCTAATACACTGTGTTAAAAAGATTATTACGGCATGATTATACCTTATACTTTTTCACCATACACTTTCGCTGACTGTGATAGAATAGATTTTGCGTCGTATGTGTTGACAAGACTAAATCTTCAAGATATTTGGCAAAACTACTAGACAGAGCAGAGTTGCAATATTGCATGCATAACAACACGAGTCCGTATAACAATACTCTGCTACACTGCAACTTATTGTTTAATAAAATGATTTTATGTAAATCTTCCAAATAATGTTAGCATATGAATTGAATAATAATGATAAGCAATTATACGTAATCAAAATATGTGTACAATGATGGGATATGAAACTTTTTCATTTATTTATTTTGCTTATCGCCATTTCTCCCTATATAACTATATCTTTAATACATAGAATGTATTGAGCATGGCATTTAGTAGGCAGTAACATAATTTTATAATGCTTTCGTGACCAAGAAAGGTTATGTGTGACGAAGAACTAACAAAAATGATACCAGCCTCAGTCCTTATTTAAATTTTAACAGATATTGACTTGTTTGTGTTGAGCATTATGTATGCATGTTCACTATTTTAGAACCAGACAAGCCCGCTGCTAATATCCACGCATGTTAAGTTGTTTATAGGGCAAACAATTCCAGTCACAAGAAATTTCTTGGTAATTGGTTGTCTCTAATAAATTTTGCTGTTAGTTGCACGGGCGTAAAATGTTCACCACAAAGAAATAAACAAGCTAAGCGAGCAAGAATCAGTAAAGAAAATGTGAATAATAATGATAGATAGATATATTACAATCAAGGAATGGAAGCATGAAACAAAGAAAAATCATCGTGTGTCTTCGTACATATTTTAACTTAGGTTGTGTAGCTATCTAATTTGTATGGATCATGGAAAAACATTAACCAGACATGCTGACATATGCATAACGCCCCTGCCCTAAAATAAGAATCCCAGCACTTTGGGAATGTAATCTTTCTTTGAGATAAATTTTTTTATTCGCAATGTACAATGCATGACACATGGCAGCCAGTGGGACAATATATTTGATTAGATTAGATACTTACGTAAAATATTAGCAAAGCCGACTGACTATGTGACTATGGAAGAAACGAAGAACCAGGGAGAAATAAGTTCAGCCAAGTTAGTAACTAGTGTCTTGTAGAACTTATATAGATCCAGTATAGTGCAGGCAGACATATATATTCAACTCGAAATTTTTCCTGTACGAGTTCAAAAGCACATAAGATCCTTCCAAAACGGCATCCATTCGTACACATATGGAGCAATACATAGTCCATCTGTACCCATGAGAAGCAAAAGAATAGCAGAATATGCCAAGCCACTACCCACTCGTTGTTGGGAAAATGACTTTTGCTTCAACAGTAAGTTTACCTATACACCAAGAGAATGAGATGAACTAGCTAGAGCACATTATATTCTACCAATGCATACTTACATTTCCTTACTGCATGTTTCAAAGCATCACACGACAATATTCATCATATTCATTTTCCACTTCGTACAAGCTATATGCATGTATTTATCCACATACGGTGAGAATTAGGGAGCGACAGGGCGAATTGCTGAGGGCAGAAAGCAGAATACCAAATCCAAGTTATCTGTGATTACACTCTCAGTTACTGCAGTTTTTAAAGATAGGGTTGCAATTGCAATCTCAAGATATATCTATTGAGTTGTGTCCATCATTTAATAAGGTTGTGGCACAGTTGTGTGCAAAAAATTGTACTGCACAGTTACCTGTATTGTCGTGAATTTTTAGTGGATAGTCTATAATTGGTCCATAAGGATTTGCCCACTGCTTGCACATATATATTGATTCTTTAATTAGGTAAGTATAAAAAGTATTAGTAATTTTATAGTTACAGTTGCGCATGTCAAAAAAGCCGCTGCCCCAATTCAATCCTGTTTAAATTCCATAAAGTGCACCAGTTATTTACTTTTGTTTATTTACTTAGGTATTATAATGGTATTATGGTTATTTATTTTATCATTTAAACCTACATACACGAAAAATGGGCTGTATACAAATCGCGATTACTTGTACTGTACTGTTATTTATTGTGCTTGTAAAAATTCAATTTATTTTTCACATTGCCTGCTCCTGCTGGAATCTTTACCGTGCTGTGTATAATTTATGTTTATATTGAGAAAGCAGGTGGGTGACTGACTGGTGTCATAAAATGTGTGCAAAAAGTAGGAAAACATCACGGGCATATATAAAAAAGTACAGATTTCATAGTTTATAGCTTTATTAGCATCCCTACATTATTATTGAAGTTCATTCATGTACAAAAATCTATCCCATACCTGCTTTTACTTTAATATTTATCGTTTTGTATAGTAGATAAAAAAACTCATTTGTGTATGATATGATGGTGAATCAATATTATGCTTGTCAAAAGAAACTCCTAATAGTGATCAAGCCCCAATTATCTCATTCAATATACATACCATAAAAGTTCTTGGGCAGGCTAATAATTGTTCATAATCATTGTAAAAAAACGGTAGAAGTAGGTTAACGTGTAAACGAAAATAAGAATAATATTATGAAAATGCTATAAATTATTTAAATTATTTTTAGGCGTTTTCGATCGCTTGTTTAGAAACCAAGCTAGTATTTTTTGGCCGGGGAGTCAATGAAATTGCATTACTAAAAGTATTTAATTTATAACACCCACCTAGTTATACCCCTAATTTTGTATACCCATTATTACATAGTTACATTTATACTGCAGTTATTGCATTTACCATCCACTTATTTTCCAGTGAACTATGGCTAGGATGATGTAATATAATAAAATTAACGCAAAAATCAATCCTTAAAATGAATTATAGCCCTTATAAGGATTTTAGTCTGGGAATGGTATTAATGGCAATCATGAAATCATTTTTCTTGCGTTCATCCTTATATGGTACATGGAATGATTTTATTGCTGCGTGAGATAATTTTTTGAGATCTTAAAGTATGTACGTGACTCCTTTACAAGCTTAAGCCCATGCTTATGCTCCGCCGTTGTAGCAATTCCAGAACGCTGACATCAGCAGGAAGCTCATAAAAATAAGATAAGATATTTTCCAACCAAACTAGTTTTAGCTATATGAACTTATACTAGATTATATCCTAATTATAGACACGAAACATATCGAATGAAAGTAATGTAACAACATCAAGCACATCACTTATGGATAGACTTTAACACAAACTCGTTAACTGTTCATTTGTAATCAATCGCATAATGTACATCTACACACTGTTCGCTTCTCTTCATCATATCTACTAATGGATTCTACGCTTTTCTTCATCATTATTTCCACAGAAAATCTTTACAGAAATGATAATTTCCATTATGACTTCGAGTTTCAAACGTTAAAGTACTCAAGTACTTGCACGTACGTGTAAGTACCATTGAAATGTATATTTAAAAGAAAATCCCAGGTCAGACTTAATATGGTTATGGATGGTTGCTGACAATGTGTGAGCCAGTGAGTATCATAAGTAATACGTACATCTGTGCCGTCGAAATATTTTAGGATGGCAATGTGATAAATAATGATGGAAACATAATACCATGATAATGTATGCAAAGGTTAATTGTAACTCCAAGAAATACCAATTATGTAATCAAGTTACCGTAGTTAGTTTCAAGTTCCAAGCTATTATAACTTTCATCAACAGCCATGCACATTAACGTATGAACCTAATAACCTAAGCTCATTAACACTGATATTATTTTTGTCACTCCATGACTCCTAATGTGATGCATTGCACTACGTTAGAGTCATTTTGATGCTAAGCCAGTCATTCGTGAATCGAACAAAACCATTAAACCAAAGCTCACAAAACTGGAGTCATCAGTCCATCAGCTTCAAACTTAAGTTTTGAGTAGATATGGAAAATAATAAAGTCATTTAGCTGACGATGCGATGGCACTATTAATCCTTACTCGGCTATGCTTTTACTGTCCTAACCTAATCCTAATGTATATTTCCCTATAACATATGCAATTACTCAAATCAGGCTTTATTACTTATTCAGCTCCTCTTTTCTCACAAATGTGCGCATAACCTACACCGATACTGGAATAATATTTTAATAGAAAAAGAAAGTATTTATTTTCCTTAATTTTTTGTTTTGTAACGAAACCGATTCAAAGTAAACCGTTAAACTATTTAAGAATTCCCCATCCAGTCCTGTTACACAATAAATTTACTGTAGTTTTCGTTTAAAGGTGTGGTATAAAACATCAATATCAAAATACCAACCACCGTCTTAAGTAACATCCACATTAGTTCATTTTCTTGAAGAGTTGGATTAGGATTTGGAATTTTGGTGCATATTGGCCAGTTTTTTGTTGTGTGGTGAAGATTATTTTACTTTTTAAAATTTTTCCATACCAGTGTCTTCACCTCAGCCACAGCCTAGACATTTCAGTGTATTTATTTATGGTACGGTCTTGAAAAGCAAGAAAAAGAATTGTGCTGAGAGGATTTTACACCGACTGTATCTGTATCTGTATTGAGGGTGAGTCACGCTTTGCATTTACAACTGATGGAGTTCAGAGTGCATTTCTATCAAAGACCATTCACTCGTGTGAATTGTGCATATATATATATATATATGCATATAAGTATCTTCGGTTCGGATCATAGTTCTGGGTTCTGTAGATATAAATACTAGAGCAGTTTTTCGTTATAATAATAATAAGCAAGTACACCCTTAAAAATGAAACTGTGAGATCCATAGTTTGTGCAAACTTTTATTCTCATTAGTAACATTAACATCTTAAAAAAATACGTCGCGATATGCATAGATAAATTGATACTCTCAGGGCAAATTTTTTTAAAAAAAGAAGGGCATTAATAAGATACTCTATCGTATCGTATAACTATTTGCCTTCGCGAAGGTGATTCAGCTACTTTCTCCATTTTGTTTGTTGGAGAAATTAACAAACGTCTTTATGACAATTTCCGTTTGGGCTAATCTCTGTCGAATTTTATTTGCTTAAGATATACCATATGGTTCGAGATACCATGCATCGCTCAATACGGGAGTGAACCCGGCCGCTGAATCACATGTAGGTAGAGTAGAAGTGTGGGAGAAAAAATAGGGTGAATCGAATCAAGCCATGTCATGAAGCTGATGACTGTTTTTTTTCTATGGAACGAACGGATATGGAATACTTCTGTAGATAGACAGAATACCAAGTACGGATAAGTAGTAAGGAGGAAGTTTGCATGTATTTTCGGGTCGGTATATAGGACTTCTCCGTTTAATGCCATGCATGATCGCATCACATTCTTAGTAAACACGCCAAACTCCTCTTCTCACTAACGGGATGTTGGCGATTGCATCAGAAGATATTTATCATTTTTGGAACATATCCAAGTGAAATGCAAGCATGCACGCTACCAGACGCAACACCAAGTGTTCGTCGTGCACACACACCTATAATATCCTATTGTTAGATATACTATAAAGTACAAGCAAGGTAGCATGATGCGATGAATCTAATATGGCGTCTTTCTGTGCTTTCCCCTTCTGATACTTGCAAAAAGAGGGCAAGGATGGCTAGTAAGAAGCGAGAAGCCTCACCAGAAGCATCACCTCTGAAAGGACCTGCTCCTAAGGCAGTTCCAGAAGATACGAGTGACGTTGCATTCGACGAAGGGATACCTTTGAGTCCCATGGCTGGAGATCAAACTGTTCAATTTATTTCTGGTACGCCAGCAAATGGCGATGCCAAGGTGGAAATTGGAGATTCGGGTGGAGCACCGACTTTTGTTGGGCTGGGAAAAGAAGAACTTATGAAGTATGCTAATGATCCCTTTTGGATCAAATTGCGGTGGTTCCTGTTCATTTTGTTTTGGATCCTATGGATTGCCATGCTGGTTGGCGCTATTGTTATCATCGTTTTTGCCCCAAGGTGTGCTGAGAAAAGAGACGGATCGGAAACTTTCTACCAAATCAAGGCAGCGGACTTGATCAAAGATGGAAAAAGTAAGATGCACAAATGTTGAATAATTGCATTATATTGCGCTGTATCTCAAGTTCATCATATTTTAGTATTTTACAAATTTAGATAGAAATTTTGGTGTTCATGTATATTCATGAAATGCAATGTGTATTTTTAGTTGAAGAACATACAAAGGGCTTGAAAGATTTGGGAGTAAAAACAATTATAATTGCTGATGTCCTAATGCACGATACAAATGAGCCGGAGGCAGTCACTGACTTTCATAAGATGGATGAGACTATTGAGGCAGGACTATTTGCTGAAGCCATCGATGCTCTGAAATCTCACGGTAAATACCACTATATCACTAAGTTAACTTTACGACTTTCCCTGATTGAGTGAAACATAAAAAGGCATAGCATTGATAATGTATTATTTTCAGGCTTAAAAATTTTGCTGCAAATAGTTCCAAATCATGCTGGGACTAGTCACGAATGGTTTAATAATACAGCTAAGGACTATATTGTTCGAAAGCCATATGACGAGGTAAAACAAAGTGTTTGGACTACACAAGACCGCAAGAAAAACGCTTGGACCGTGGATACGTGGGATAGCAAAATTGCTTATCTCCAACAGTTTTCTGGAAATTTGGCTGATATTAACTTCAGAAATGACGATGTCATAAATGAATTTAAGGTATGTTTGCTGGAGTAATACGATTATTCCATGGTTGATTTCGGATTTAAAAAACTATAATGCATTCTTGTTTTTACCCAGAGTATTCTCAACACCTGGAGAGATAAGAAAATGGATGGATTTGTAATTGGAAAGGCATCTTATTTAGTTGAAGATTTGAGCCAGTTGATGAACAGATCAGCTACGCAAAACCAGGCTGAAAATGTGAAAGTAATTTCCAAAATCGTTGGAATGTAAGTATTAAAATCATAATTCTGTACAATCAATCAATTCTGTACAATCATTTTTAAAAACTCGTTTCATTTCATTGTGAATCTACGTAGAGCATCGCCAGATCTGGTTCTTATTGAATTAGAGGGGGCATCCAGTAACACTACTGAAGAATTTATTAACATCAATATGAGTCCCATTGTAAAGTTTACAGACGCATCGAGCGCTGATAAGATCCGCCAATCGCTTGAAGATGTCAACAGGAATCCTAAGGCGGCTATACATGTACGGAATTTAAATTATTAAATAACTGATCCAGAATTCCAGACTTAATTCTAATTATTTTAGAACATGTTCATACATTGATATCTTAAACTTTCTTATCCCACAGCTCTCTAAAACACCTATGCCTCTTGATAAAGCTAGGCTGGTTAATTTGTTGGTAATCACCAGTGGTTCCAACGCGTTAATCACTCATGAAAATGCTGGTAAAGTAACTTTTGTTAACAAAGCTTACAAACGTTCACGATAAAAGTTGACAAAATCTTTTACTATGACTTTTTATTGGCTAATTGTTGTAGGGGATTCAAAATTTTTAACAACCTTAATCAATTTCCAAAATAATTACCCAAGAGGAAGAAATGCGAAGGTGACCCATTTCTCCAACGATAATGTAGTAGCAGCTCTGAGGTAAACAATATCGACTATATAATTATTTAAAATTAAAATATTTATTTGTTTCAAGAAATATCTTAATGTATTGTTCATCATTTCAGGTCGGATGGCACTGAGCATCTAATTGTCGCCAATTTTGGAGACAGCTCTGCCATTTTCAATGTTGCGGAAAACTTTAATGTCACAAAGGCCAAAGGGGAGGTGGAACTAATCACTCCAAATTCACAGCTGAAACTCAAGTAAATGACCATTTTAACCATCCCGTGTTTTATGCTTAGCTATAGTTATCAATGTAATATTTTATGATGAAACTTTCTAAATATATTTATAGGGATTCCACTTCAGATGAAATAACCTTGCCTGCTAAAAGTGGGGTCGTTATCAAGCTAGAAATGCCCAAAGAGTCTTCATAAGATAAAAACGTTCTGGCTTTAAATCCAAGAAATAACTCATATTATAGTTTAAAATTCGATAATAGAAAACTTAAAATTGATAGATTGATTATCAAAATTGTTTTAAGCTTTGAAATCGGAAAGCAGCTTCCTCTGTAGTTATCAGTTTTAAATTTACCAAGCAAAGCAAATGAACGCTCTGACCTCAGTCTCAATCTGCTATTTCGGTATAAAAGTTTACATGATTTATCTAAAATGTGTTTCACAAAATAACGATTTCAAGTAAATAAATCCAAAGCAAGTTAAAATCATAATCCATCCTCGGGAAAAAGCACTTCCTTCGAACTGCAATCGAGGTCGTCAATATCATAATGCACATTATGCTCATGTTTTATAAATTGAAAAGCTGACAATCTAAATGAAACCAAATGCACAATTACTCGTTGAAAATGGCATAACCGCATTCACTCACAACTAGAACCCATTTTTCCAAGTCTGACTTGACTAAACACTTAAGCATGAGTATGAATCTATATGAATCCTTAACAATGGCTGACCAAGGCGTAACACACATAACAATTGTGGAGGCGAGGTGAGGTGGTCATACTCATACTCGTTTTTACAATAATTTGCATGCAATGCTGCTCTGCATAGCATTTTTTCCTGTTGGAAGGAACAAAAGTCTTTTTAAATGTGGTATACGTATACGGGGGTTTTTGACACCTTTCACCCCCTCCCTACCTTAAAAAGCTTTTAAATGGATGACCCCCCTGAAGGGAAACAATGAAAACAAAATTATTATGTTCATTTAAATGGCAATAAACGTTCATATCTTGGTGTACATTAATAAAATAACTACACCCTCCATGTCCACCTATGATCTTGACCTATTCCATCAAAATGTCGCGATTCGATTCACTTTCATCAATAGATGGAGAATATAAATATAACTAGTGTATACGCAATAGTGCAGCTCTAGACAAAGAATGTAAATTAAGACGTATCGGAAAGAAGCCATTGAGTGTGATGAATGCGCATCTAGCTTTAAATCAGCCGTGATTCAGGAGTTTAGCAGATTTGTTCGTTTTGTTGTCATTTGTATATTGCCAGCTCGTTGTCAGCAGAGAGCTGACAATACTTAAGTTACTTACATACATTCAACATAATAAGAGTTTTGTAACAGTACAAAATCGATAAAACTTTGGATAAAATACTACTGACTACGTTCGTTAAAAGTGAACCATATTGTAACTAAAATTTTATTCAGTTAGAATAAACTTGTATAAAATTTGAACTAGCTCCATCACATACTCATATTAAGTTTCATAACTACGTTTGTTCCATTTTAATGGCCGACGCACCTATGGATGTCGATGATGAGGTTGAGGCACCGTCCTCGTCAACGTCGAAAGGGGATCGAAAGAGATTTGAAGTTAAAAAGGTAGAAAAAAATCTGTTTTTTACGAAATAAGAGAAGTTGTTATCTCTGTAATGATGAATGAGTAAATTTAATGATCGCAGGCAGTGGATCTCCAAAGGTAGTGTTTTTTGGAGATCGATTTCGCAGGTTGGTATTGATGACATTTTAGGCTATGTGGAGAATTTATCATTAATTAATGATTCAATGATAAAAGTGGGATCATTTTAATTAAATTTTAATTGTTAAATTTGGAGACTGTGACTGTAAATGTAAATTAGGAGGGGTGGATCGTGGATCCTACTTTCCAAGAAATATCCAATGCACAATTTATAATATGAATACTCTCGATCTCGAATCTATCTCGATAACAGATGACAGGGAAATAGCAACCTGATTAAATTAAATTTTGTTGAATATTTTCAGTGGAGTGCGGTAGCATTATGGGCCTGGGATATTGTTGTGGACAATTGTGCTATTTGCCGTAACCACATAATGGATCTGTGCATTGAATGCCAAGCTAATCAGGCATCTGCGTCATCTGAGGAGTGCACTGTTGCATGGGGTGTTTGCAACGTAAGTTATTTTTCTCTTACATCTTAGCTGTGCGAATGTTTTGATGGGCTTGAATGTGGTTTGAAAAGCAGGATAACTGCTGATTAGTTTTTTCGTAGTATTTATATCTATTTTGGGAAATTTACGGAAGCAGTGCACTGCGCTGATGATCCACAGTTACGGCTTAAGCTTGAATGATCTGCTTATCGAATCCCCTGGACCATCAAAACATTACGTTGTAGCAGCCTAGCATTTTCGATGTTTTTCGTTTCGTCTTTCTGCTATTAATGGAATCAATCAAACCTGGCCGAATGGCAGGTCACAGGTTCAATTTAAAATTTGAGATTACATTTGAGGTTAGGTAGGCTAAGATATGCATGTTAGAATTTTTATCATGACCTTTTCGCACAATCCCATCTAGCCTTATTACTAATTTGTATTTACGTTACGCTTGTTATGACTAATTTTCATTGAATTTCAGCATGCTTTCCATTTCCACTGTATCTCCCGCTGGTTGAAGACTCGTCAAGTGTGTCCTCTGGATAACCGTGAATGGGAATTCCAGAAGTATGGTCATTAACTTTTAAATTAACTGTTTTAAGATCAGCCTCACCACTTTAAATAGTTCTCAAAATTGAATATTGTCATGTTGAAGTTCTGAAGATCATTTAAAAATATTGGAAAATATTTTAACTGTAACTGATGCAAAATTTTTTAGTACATTAGTACGTTCACGTTTAATGTCAAATGTATGCTTGTCGGTAGTAGAATTGGGCTGTGCTGTACAGCTATCAATGTCTTGTATGTATAATGTTGAAATGAATGATTTTGTATGAAACGATTTGTTTTGCAAATAAATAAACTTCCACAAACTTAAACAATATTCTTAATGTTCCAAAACAAGTTTTATTCACTTCATATTCATTGGAAAGTCTGTTGAAACATTCATAACATTAAAAACAAATGTCAAGATTTTTTAATGGTATTTCATAATAACGATAACATCACTGGTATAAAAACAACCAAAAAGCGCAAGCGACAGAAAATTCGTGTAATTAAGCAATTTACAAACAGGATTTTTTAAAGGACAGGATCAGTCACATTGTAATGTTACAAAATCTTTTATATACATGTAAAATAAAGATGTGTCACAGCATATTATTGTACTTAAAATCTTAAGCCATTAGCCCCACAATCCTAATCCTTTCGAGAAATGTATTCGTTTTCTATATCCAAAGCCCGAATACGGATATCTAAACCCATACCTGCCAGGGAATCCATACCTTGAATACCCTGAGAATCTCCTTGGAATGTGTGATGTTCTCGGTGGTCCAATTGGAATGCCATCGTTAATATCCGGTACGCCATATGTTGTTGACGGGACAGGAGGTTCATAAGTTGCGGTAGGTACTTCATAAGATACAGGTGGCTCATATACCGTTGTGGGTTCGCTCGGTGGCTCATATACCGTCGTAGGTTCGCTAGGTGGCTCATATACCGTTGTGGGTTCGCTCGGTGGCTCATATACCGTTGTGGGTTCGCTCGGTGGCTCATATACCGTTGTAGGTTCGCTCGGTGGCTCATATACCGTTGTAGGTTCGCTAGGTGGCTCATATACCGTTGTAGGTTCGCTAGGTGGCTCATATACCGTTGTA
>JAHZNA010000378.1:0-65886 GCA_027743935.1 Sinodicranocentrus sp. ZH6
ATCACTTTTTTTATCGTTTTGTCATTTATTTGTCGCTGACAGTATAAATCAGAAGAATTTTTCAGTTAATACTCTTGTTTGTACGATAGGTCGCTGCTACTGAGCCATTCAGTGAGCAAGCTGAGGTCACAAACCGTGTCAACCTTTTTGGAACATTAAATGTCTGCAATGAACTGTTTCCAATGTTAAGCAAGAACGCTCGAGTTGTCCATGTTTCAAGTTCTGCCGGTTAGTTACTTTTTAAAAAAATCATTGAACAGGTAAATATGAAGGGGATCGAAGGACTAAAATTATTCTAGTTTGCTTTTATAAATTTTTCAGGACATCTTCTACGGATCAATGGACAAGAACCAGAGTCCATCGAGTTGCGGAAACAATTCTCTGACCCTGAACTTAGCACAGAAAAATTGACTGAGCTTGTCAATGCTTTTGTGAGGTAAAATAACTTCAAAAGAAAGATGTGATTACTTTTGAGTTTAGATGTGGGTTTAGTTAGTAATTAAATGATATTTAATACAACGTACTGTTGTTTAATATTGTTGTCTTAATAGTTTGGCCAAGGAAGGAAAGGTTGGCTCTACTGCCTTCGGATGTAAAGGAGCCACGTGGAGGTTATGTTTGGCATAACAAGCAGATAACTGACTGGCTAACTCTACCAACGCCCACCCTCTATTAGGTGAAGTCTAACCACAATCATTCCCAGTGTTAAAGGAACTGCCGTTTCTATTCTGTGTTAATATTCGTAATTGTACAATTCGTCTTGTAGTACGAAATCAAAACGCCATTTGAATGCTTTAAAATGCAGATCCTAAAACCAAATTTAAGTTTTTGCAAATGTCAAAATAATGTAATCAGTATTATTATGGTGCATTAGAAAATCTATTAAGGTAACTTAAATGATATTATATTCAAAAACAAAACAATGCAATTATTCTAGATTGCTTTACCTACTTTTAATTCTCTTTGAGCTTAATGTTTTAAATAATATGTGATTATTCGACAACTATATGCAATGATTCAACGATATTTGAGGAAAACTATATTACAAATATTATTGTCAACGATATTCAACAACTAGTAGAAGTACAAGTTATAAATCAAACATTTTAATTTTAAAAATATAAACTTTGTGTTAACTAGCCCACAACAATCGAATATATATCAGTGCATGTGTATAGTAATGTTTTTCCTGAGTGGCTGTATTGTGGTCTCGTCAATGGCAATACTGTTAATTTTTACATTAATAGCCTCCTCCAACTCCATTTGATGAGCTTGCATTTTGTGAAATGCCAACTTGGTTTGTTGAATTTGAATTAGTATTCTTTCCATAGTTAGTTTAAGCTGCTTTGCTTCGAAATGTAGATGAAGTTGTAATGTATCACTGAAAAAGTAACACAACATAAAAGTTATTTGGTGATAATATTACTTGTCAATTTCAAAATTCTGAAAACGTACTTAACCAGTTCTAGATTAGGCCTTTGATTACGAACGTCCATTCTGGTTTCAGTCAATGCAAGACTAGACTCTTTCTCAATATATGCCTTTTTAAGCTTATCTAGAGCATCTTCCATCTCCCTGATTTTTAATGTGACTTCAGAATGCTCCTCTTCCAATTTAGCTTTAGCTCTCCGTATCTCCCACAGTCGTTTTTCAAAAGCGGCATTGGTGTCGCATACTTGCTTTTCCAGAGATTCGCACATTAGACGTAGAAAGCTTTCAATTTCGATTCGCAGCGTGGAGGATGCTTTTGCTAATTTTTCAGCGTTGGATTTGTATCTGGTTGTCAGTTGTTCCCATTCGTACTCATCCCGGACGTGGCTGTAACAATTTGAAAATAAGAGTATAACCCAAACAGGGAATTCGCTTTTAATCCAATTGTCAAACCTGTAATTTGCAATCCTTTCTGGTTTCTGCCTTCGTACTTGAGTGGAATGCTCCACAAGAAGATGTGCTTTGGTATCAATCTCCATCGCCTCCTTCTTGTCAAGCAGTTCTCTATTCAAGTCAAACTGGAATTTGCGTAAGAGTCTAAGATTTTCTTTAGCTGCTGCCAAGTGGCGTTCCGTAATTAACTTTGAATCTTGAAGCAATTGCAGTTCTTTCAGAATTTGTTTTTGAGGCTCATCATTGACCAGGTCTATCCCAATGCGGTTTTCGCTGAAATATAAATTATGAATGGGTGATTTGATGATCTGATTTTTTGTAAAAGTAAATAGGGTTACCGCTTTTCTAAAATTTCTTTATCAGTCGCAACCACAGGGTCAACGGAGGCTGAAGCAGTCTCCAGTCTTGTAATGTACACACCCGTGTCATCGATTAGTTCCCCAATTTCATTGAATTTTATGTCTAGCTCATGGATCCATTGACGAATGTCTTGGATTCGTTTCTTGAACTGCCATTCTATATCGTTTTGATTCGACTGCCTTATCTCCTCAGTTTCGTCAGCCAACCGAAATGACTCAGCGAGAAGGCTTTCGACCAGTTGTCGATGTGTTTGGGACGAAACATGAGCTTGTGAATTTGTGTCTGACCACTGTTGCTCAGAGTATCGAGCTGGAAATGCTATTTGATCAGGACGTCTACCGTAAAATATTTTGTGACCCTTTTCGAACGACATTTTAGCGAATCTTTAAGTATGGTGTCAATGTTGTGGATTTCTTATGCCAATTTTAAGTTGAATGTCTACTTAGGCAGGGTCAACCGGTGTGCTCCTGGTTTGTGATGGAAGCTCTTTGCGCTAAACTGAAGCATATCATTTTTACTTTCTGTTTGATCGAACTTCCGTTATTGACAGCCTACTTCTAGAGTAGCCAAGCCTAATTTGCTCTGTTTTATAGAACTTTTATGGAATCTACAACTCATTGCCGTCCCTAGTAGATCTCTCATATGCTCATTCATGGCTTACAATGATGACTTATTCATGTGTACAAATCTGTTGGATCAATAAAAAGTGATTTTTTGTTCAAAATCACTCATTTAAGACTTTTGGTTGAACATTTTTAACCATGAAACGATCGCATATTATGTTATATCAACTACTCCCATGTTGCTTGTCTATATAATAGATTATTACAGCGAGTTGTAAAAAGACGTTGAATGTTAAGCACGTACACTTATGGACTGCCAACGTCAAATATTTTAACAGAAGTAAACGTACATGTGTGCGTTGGTGGTCTTACAAGGGCGTTCCCAACTAGTCTTCATATTGATTGCCAAAAGTTTCAATGAGGATATCATGATCATTTGTGTCGTGATGATGTTCAGTGGTAAACTAAAATGTTAAATATTTTGTTCAATTTTTATACATCATCTTCGCCATGCGTTTCGCTCACAATGCTAGTCTTTGCGTGGGGTTTATCACTAGTTGTTACATAACACAAAACTTTCAAAGGATTAAATCACAACGAGTTTACAAACATACTTGAAATGGACGGGGAGTAGCAAGAAAAGGTTCATCCTTTCCAATCTACTTCGTTTCTAAAAAAAATTGCAAATGTGTACACATACAAAAGATAGTGTAGCATTTCATGATTTATTGAGATGATAGGCTTATAGGGACATACTCGCGAATTCCTTCACTGACCACATGACCATAATGGGCAATGCAAATCATCCTCTTTGGCACTGAGGGACTTTCTTGATTGTAAACTGAGACTTCTTGCCATCGCTGATGATTAGATGAAGCTTGTGATAATGGACGGAGAAAAAAAATTATATACAGGCGGATCGGCTATTACCTCTTCACTTTTAGGTGTCTGCATAATAAATACCTATGTATGAAGTTCATAACCGAATTTTTGCAATATCTGCCATCCTCCAATACTAGTTCGTATTCGCACCTTTATGTAGGTAAATATATGCACGTTGTAAAATAGTATCTCAACCGGATTTGGTTATTATGTAAATTGACTTTGGAATATTTGGAGGAATTCGCAAAAGAAAACGTGCCTGCTACATATATATAATGTTATAGTTATGAAAATTTAATAAAGTCTCTCATTTTTATGTTATGGTCCTACCTGGTAAACAAGCTATTGTACATCTATCTTGATGTAAGTGTCACGCTTTTGTTAACTTACAGCAAGTAAATGATGAAGAAATGAAGCATGGGCATATTGGATTCTAATGGTTGTACCATGTTTGTGCATCATTGATCGTAAATGATAATTTAGGAGTTCATACAGACTAGACAGTCACTTATACATAGTCTAGCAGTTAGTTAGCAGAAGAAGGACTTGTGACGAGTTGTGCTACAAATATTGGCTCTATCATTTACTAGGCAGAAAGAAAGGAGTTCGAAATAATAAAAATTCGTAGCAGTGCTTTAATTGCGTCATGTCCAGGATTCCTAAATCCGTAAATTTTGCAGATGACAAGGGCATTGTCAAACCAGGTTACTTTCGAATTTTTCCATTTAAAAGAATCACTGGTCATTTTATAGAGTCGCAATTTCATTATTTGTACTTCATTGTAGACATGCACGAAATTCATACTGGTCATTTACCAAAGCCTCAACTTGTGACTATTCGCGGACCATTGGAAATGCAAAGACAACCTCAAAGAGCTGTACGTAATATACTAATATACATTTATAGAAACTTCCCAAAAGCTCCAAAGCAATTTTTTATCTCTCTTTTGGTAAAAAACCGTAACTTTCTTTTATCCATACTTTCAGCAAATTCAATCTGTAGACTATGTCGCTCCTCAAAAACATCTCGCAGTTTTGTGGGAGCCACCCGTTATGAAATACACGCAGCACTATTCCAAAGTTGAGCATCATTTTAACGACTTGAATAAAGAGCTGGCTCCATTGGAGGAAGATTAAACATTTTCATAGTTTTCACATATATTGTTGTTGTTTTAATGATTAATCGTTTTTGTTAACATACATGTTTAATATTTAACCACAAAATACAATTAAACAAACACGCGGGTTAACTTTTTTCTTAAATAGCTCAGTTGTCAGTTGCGGTAAAGTTGTTCTATGCATTTTGCTCTTCTGCTGGGAACGGTTTAGCTTGCATTATTCACCTTTGGTGTCTCTCGAGAGAATAAATTCGAGATCATTTTGTTCACAATATACCGAACAGGAGTGTGGGAAAAGAAATGTTTTTCTTCTGTCTGCTCTCATCAGATGTAGCAGAATGTGTCGGTGCTCAGGTTTGAAAAATAGCTCCTAGTGTGCAACTGAAAAAAAATGTCTGGAAAGAGCAGCGGAAGAATAGCAGTTGTCACTGGAGGAAACAAAGGTATCGGGTACTGTATTGTGAAAGCCCTTTGCAAAAATCTGAAGGATGAGCAAGGTCTAGTGTACCTCACTGCGCGAAACGAAGAAAAGGGAATAAGTGCAATAAATCAATTGCACAAGGTAGACAAAGAACTGATGAGAATAACAAAGCTTTTTATTGATTTTCTACACAGGAAGTGAGATAGGTGTGTACAGTATTGACTGGCAATTTTGTTTCGTGTATAGACAAAACAAAGAGATGAAAGCGATGACACATTGATAAATCATGACTATGTTTATTATTTATTTCCAGGAAGGGGTTCATCCTGCCTTTCACTTGCTTGACATTGAGGCAAAGGACAGTGTCAAGCGGTTCGCTCAATTTCTAAAGACTGCTCATGGGGGCCTTGACATCCTTGTCAATAATGCTGGGATCGCATACTTTGTTCGTGTAGAAAAATATCTCTTAAATATTTCCCGTTGAGAGCACTAATTCAATGCGAATGTTTTAGAAAACCAAATGAATTTTATTTTCCAGACAAATCCCGGGATTCCATTGGTTCTTCAAGCAAAAAATACACTAAACACTAATTATTTTGGAACGGTGAACGTCTGTAATGAACTATTTCCTCTTCTGAAGACCAACTCAAGAGTTGTAAATGTTTCTAGTGGGCTGGGTAATTAATCAAATGAATATAGGAAATTAGGCCAAAGCGTATCTCTCAAATACCAAAAATTAATGCATACTTCTAATTAGGTCATTTATCGAAAATTAATGGGTTTGAACCTTCCGCCACTCTACTACGGGAAAAGTTGGCATCTGAAAAGCTTGTGGAAGCAGAACTAACGGAACTCGTAGACTCGTATATAAAGTAAGTAAAGTTGCAATATTTAGGTTATTTTTCAATGTTCTGGCGTATATATAAAACATTTTTCCTCGTGTGAAAATATAGGTCCACACTTGAAGGAACACACAGAGAAAATGGTTGGCCAAACAGCGCTTATGCTGTTTCCAAAGTCGCTGTCACCGCTTTGACAAGAGTGCAACAAAAGAAATTAGATGAAACTCGGCCTGATGATAAAATTGTAGTCAATGCCGTTCATCCAGGGTGGGTTAGGAGTGATATGACAGGTGGTAAAGGAATATATAGCACTGAGGAGGGATCTGAAGCACCGCTATTTGCAGCATTACTTCCACTAGGAGATAGCAGTATTCCGAAGGGACAATTTATTTGGAGAGATAAAACGTCAGTGGACTGGACCGATAAGAATAGCATTGCAGACAAGCAGAAAACTTGACAAAGCTTTTATGTTCTCTCACAAAGGACTTGCCAGTAGGACTCGCTGTAGATCATTGATATTGAAGAATATGGAAATATGATACAATAATTTGCTGTCCACCGATGAGTACAATAAATTCAAGCGTAATAAAAGGGTAGTAAAGTTTGATCTAATTTGAATTACATTACGAAACCACGACCTCGAAAAAATATCATGTAACCAAAATAGATGTGTACCTACGTAGGGTTTTAGTTATTCAGGAAATCAGTTGTGTTAAAAATACCACAGTGTAGTTTGAGGGGTTGCAACCTAAACTTTGAATTTAATCCCATATTGATTTCGGTTCCGAAACTAACGAATAAACTGTAATAAATAAAGTTACAACTATAATAAATCATATCTATGCATGTAGATGTAGGTGGTTAGGAAATCAGTTCCACAGTGGAAATTCGAAGTCTGAGTGCTTCTTCAGGCAGTTACCCTGGGATTTGACAGATCTGGCTTTTCTTTACAACTATATCAGGAATTACTCGAATTACATTGTCAAGATAATTGCACCAATTTAACCATGCAGCAAAGTGAATTAGTTTTTAATGCGGTGCTATGCTGCAGGGATTTGTAATTTAGAATAGCTTAGCCCAATGATTTATAGTAATATCCCCTTAAGTTTTCATCAAAATCCATAGTGTATTTTTTTAACGAGTTGCCATAATTTTCTGGTTTGTCTTCTGGAGCATTAAGTCTGTCATTTGGATACTTGGTTACTACATCGATGTTACAGCAGGTAGGTCTGATCAATTTTCCATTTAACTTGTAATGATACACCAGCTAATCGCTGCTTCTTATATGGCCAATAAGCATATCATGCATCTCTGTGAGTGTGTAAACTTCAGGACGATGCATCCTGTCAAATTCAAAATAGTGTGTTTTTGTGACGATGTGTTTGGTGCATACAAATTATGTAGGTTGTACCAAACAAAACAGATGCTACGCGCTTAGCCGTTTTCTGACGCCGACCTTCCTACCATGCAATGTCAAAACCATTCATTTTGCCATTTTAGAAGCTGAAGTCATCTCACGTCTCCATATTTGGCAAGACAAGTATACCTCACAAAAAACGATAAATGATTGCCAGAATTTCCCTTAAAAGGAACGTGTTCGTTGTGCCGAACGGCAGATAGGCATTATTTTTTGAACTTATCTAGAACTCTGCCAAAACCCTGCCGAGGTGACTATACTCTAATAGACATTTGTAAACAAAAATTTATATTATATACCCATTTATATTCGAAGCATTGGTCCATGCCACCCCTTTTCATTAAAAACAACAAAAATATCACATTTTGATTTGGCTGTTTTGGTCATTTCATGAGGTTTAACTTACATTTCTAATTTTTCTCTTTTCTGCCGTTTTCGGCATGTCTTTGAAACGAGAAAAACAAGTCCATTTTTACTTATATACTTTGTTTACTTCTGCTACGTGACCCGTAGTTTGAAGTTGTCAACAGAAAGAGCGTGGATTTTGTCTTTATCAGGATATGGAAATGCTTCGTAATTACATTACCAACGGGTTTGATAAATTAGACCGTCTTGTAAGTTAAGTTCTCATATGCTTGTACACTGTGCATCTTCCTGCTTTCGAAATCGGATGAGATTCATGTGTGTTGTTGTTGTTTACCTTTACACAAAGTTGAGTATCTCATTTTGACCAAATTTGGAAGAAAAAACAGGAAACGCTTTTAGCGTGTGCGGACAGATTCTGCTTATGAAGATTTACAGCCAAACACAAATGCGCATAAGAAATTCTTTTTGAGGACTTTTTTTCCTCGAATGGCGTAAGCAGATAAAGTGATTGACAACGACGTTACAATAACATCTTCATGTTGTTTCTTTTCTTGAAATGAGGATTTTATATTCATCTATTGATTCAAATTGATATATATATATGCGTCATCCCTTTCTCACTCGCTATTTTTGATCTGATGTGTGCGTGATAATGCACAATGTGCACTTTCTAAATGCACTACCTTAACAGAAATGGTCATCGTCTTGCATTGTGAAACATGGGATGTTGAGTGTCTAGTCTTCACATCTGCTTCAGTTTTAAGTAGGCAGTTATAATGTTCATAAGGAAAAATTTCCCAAATATTGTTAATCGTCAGTTCAAGTGTAAAAGTATTTTACACACTAGGACTTTCAGTCATATTCACAATTATGATTCATCATCTTCATCAACCGTCACGTGAAAAAGTGCATTCATCCTCTCTCACAAATAAGGTTTATCATCTTCCCAGTATCTTTACAAGATAACTGCGCTCATACATCATTATAACCCACCGCATTGTTATTCCTTAACAAGTAATGCTCGCTCGCATAAATATTGCGTAAAATTAGAGAAGGTAATGAGTACCGAGGCATAATAGATTTTTGTTTATGTATTCACTGAGCCTTTATTAATTCACACTGTGATTTTTCAACTTGTTTTCACTTGGAGTTTTTCTGGCAATAATTGGGTTTGAAAACAGAGTGATAAATCAAAATGAAAATTGGTTTCTTGAGAGAACAGCCGAACGCTCACTTGCGTAAATTCTTCTCATTCATTCATTTTCCAAAACTGTGTAAAATGTTCTTCATATCTTACCAAAAAATGTTAACATTCCATGCTTAAATAATATTTCCTTCAAATTACTTTAAAATTTACCGACAACAAAAATTACTTACAAAGATTCTGCCAAGAATAAACGTGTCTACAAGAGTAATTCATGTTTTAGATTTTAATTATTCCCAATTTTTTCGATTTTTTTATTATTACATTATTACATCCATATTCATGTTACTCTTTTAATTTCTGCTCGATAAATGTTTTTGAGTCGTTATTATCTCGTATTTATCAGTTCGTTTTGAGTGCTCACTTTTTATTCGCATTTCTGATTAGAGGTCATGCACACGCAGAAAAATCAATAGATATATATGTTCAAAATGGTTGAAACGAGTAGGTTTAGGATATGGCAAACTCAACACTCAAATATGGCTTCAATACTGTTTTCAGAGAGGGACTAGGATTTTTCATCTTTTTACTTTTACCCTTCTATTATTATCTTTCCGAGATACACCCTTTGACTCAAAGGTAATACCGAGAGTTAAAGGTAGCCAAAAATGCAAATCCTTCCCTGCCTGGTACCTCATCGTCTTCTACATCTTGTATCTACAATGCTTCAAAAACTCTTCGTTTTCCATTCCCAAAGTTCAGTCCTGGGTCTACTTTCGCTTGAAAAATATTTTGTCGCGTGGGTGTTGCGTAATGTATTACCAAAAAATCTTTCTTGTTTGCTAGCCTTACCTTGCAAGGCAAAAGTGAATGATTGAATGATGCGATGGGGAGCTGAAACATCAACCCATTTGGATTTCGCAGATTACTGACACTGACTGTTGCTATATACTTTTCGGCCGGTTAGTAGGTACTTACTATATCGTATTTGCATCGTAGTATCGTACTGTATCACACAGCAGCCAAGATGAATTCCTAGCTCAGATCATCCTGCAATAGCACCTGGTCACAGTTGCAGTATCTCTTGAACGAAAACGAGTGCATTTCTTTGGCTTGATTCCACTAAACGCAAAGGGTTTCCATATTTGTAAAATGCCAACATGATAATATACCTTCACAGTAATTACCTTCAGACTTTTGTAGCTGTGCACATGGTGGTTTAGTGTTTTGACATGTAAAGTAATACCATAAACCGATATTTTCATCCCTAGTGATTATACTTTCATTTCAACTTAGCATATCCATATTTTCCTCTAGTTTGTCAACCACCGCAGGTCCCAGCCTACTGTCAGTAATATGGTATGGTATCATCATAATAGTTTTCGCGTAGTCATCAAAGCATCATTGCTTGAAGCAAAGTGAGCCATTTGTGATCAGATCGTTGTCATCAACACCTTTTCCTGTTGTTGACCTCACCTTCTCTACCGCACAGCTTCTGTTTCATAAAATATTTTTCACTTGAACAGTGGCAGGAAAGAAGAGCCGAAAATCTCTAGATAAAATAGAATTGTGTCGTGCTGCTTATTTCTTCCAAAGCCACAGAAACTCATTACTTCTCTTATTCCTCGTCAGGTTTTATTGCTCAACAAAAATTCCTAGCAGGTATGAACAAAAAGGGCAGGAAAGGAAAACCACAAGAAAGAAAAGCATTTTTTTGTATTTATAATGTGTGCATCTTCGTTCATCCGTTGATGCATTTCTGAACAAAATCTTGATTTTAGTCTATGAGAGGCAAACATACATAAAAAAATCTCTGCTTGTCATCCTACCGTTTTCTTATTATCGGGTGATTCACTTGTTCGCAGTCAGCTTCACTTTTCTTAAGAAATGTGCTGTATTGTGCTATCATCCTTGCATGTCGACATGAGCACACGACAAATGACTTAAAATCCTGAATACAAATGGGGAGTTTATTTAAAATAGTGTTTTCAACAGTTTATAGGTATCTATAGAAAGGAGTCATTTGCTTTGCGACGTCAGTTAGTTAAGCAACGGATATTGTTGAGATTACTAGCATCAAATGTGACTCCGTTTTTTTGAGTCAGTTTCGTAAAACTGTGGTTCGGCTGTAAGAGTGGAGAGTGCATATTTGGAAGGATAATATAGTAAAATAAAATAGGTGTCTTGTATAGGCAAGCATTCACGCTTGTGAGAGTGCAACAAAGTATAAAGCAGCGTACACATATATTAGTGTATTACAATTTGGTTTGAGGGATGAAAGGGATGTGTGCAAGATAATAAGAAAAGTGCATTTCATGCAAGGCTGCATTCATAATGATCCCACTGCCATTGCACTGCAATTCATTCATTGCACAAATCTCACTCGCAGAAGCCCGTCAGTTTTTTGTACAGAAACCTTACCATTCAGATTAGATTAGCAAATTTAATGTACCAATTTTGACTGTATTTTTTATCTTTGTGATACGCTGATCGAAAGATTTTTTTTCTTAATTTTTGAGGTATTTGCAAGAGTAGGTGGAATAGCTTAAGCTTTGCGTAGAAGGAGTGAATTTTGCTAATATTTATATATTCGTCTCTTGTTCGATAAGTGTTCTTGTTTCAAATGTGCTTTTATATTTTCTAGTTTTCGCCAAACCAAAAAAGCCAACCCATAGCATTGCATTAACTTTTGGCCACCCAAGTTTTGTCAAGTGTGCTTGAAAGAGATTGACCGGATACAATATTAATGGCGTGGAAGTAGCTGTGCTATAGTGTGAATACAACGAAGCAGTGAAATTTGGTCTATCCTGAAGACTAACTAACTAACAATATTTTTGTTTGTGTGCTTGTTTTTCTTGTGGTCCTGAACACTCATGAAATCCAACTGCTTCATCGCAAACATGCAAAAGTGTACTTTAGCTTGACTACCTAATGAACTAAAGTGGATTTTGAGCTCATCAGAGTAATTTTTTCCAGAGAGGAGTAGTGGAATGATTGAGTAAAGTCAGTGGAGAAAAGGAGATTATTTAACGGGATAATATATCATTTAAAGTGGTTTTGTGGGACAAACAGTGGACGAAAGTGAATAGCCATGTCTCAAATACCGAAAAGCACTGGATCGAGGCTTGCTCAGATGCAGGTAAGGAAGTCAACATGATGGGAATAGAATGTCATTATAGAATACTGAACAAAGGGGACATTTACAGTAACAGTTCACTTCCCCCCCATTAGGCTCATTTTGAGTGTAACTACTACGCATTAATAATTACATTACCTGGTTTCCCCTGTTAAGCAAAGGACTTGCATGTTTTCTTGTATTCGGTTTTCCTGTTGTTGCTCGAATATACACGGAAAAAGTGGGTCGGTTTGATGAGTTTGATGGCATTGATGGATACTATATACTATTACGATCGGAACTTTGCTGTGTGACTTTTATTTCGGGAAATGGTTCGGTTGGGGCCATTTCTGACATCCTTGTAGTATGCATGCATCCAAGAATTTATGTGGTGACCGGGATCGGAAATAGAATTGCTTTTCATTGATGTCTGTGTTATGCATATGTGTGTAAAAAATGACAAAATGACAACCTTGCAGATCTGGGTCTTCAATTAAATATGTAAATGTTGCAACTATAATTGTTACTGCAGAATGTGTCAATGCGGATTGTTTGATTGTACTTTATAAATTATGCAAGTGTTCAAAAGTAGTGAATTAGGGTCGAATCATTTGTTTCAAACTTGCCGGCAGGCGTTTTGAGTTCAGAATGGTACTTACATGCTAAGCTTGTAAATCAATAGGAAAATCGTATGTATCATTTTCCCTTAATTGATAAATTCTTTTCTGTTTAATTCCTATCATAGGCATATGTTGAAATGCATATGGAGAGGCAAACAGTTGAAAAAATGACCTTCCGTTCCATGTTTTCTTTACTAGTCGTTGGGCTCATATTTTAAAGATTGAATTTTTAAGTGGGCAAAGTATATTTGACAACAACATGTATACGCAAGATTCTCAAGTGATAGCGATAGATAGTGATTTTACAATGGTCAGTCTTCTCCTTCTCATAAAATCACAACAACAATAAGATTATTTTTGTATTATTATGTACCTAGTTGTTTCATCTTGGGCATTGCATTGGTTGTTATACCCTTTTCCAATTAAGGGCAAAAGATATAAGGAGAACGCCTTTTTTAATTTTTGTTTTTCACCTTTCAAGGTCCTTTCTTTCAAACGCAAATCCGAGACGTATTAGTTGAGTGAATCATCAAGATAATCATATACTATATGCTGACAAAAAAATTACAAGTCATGTGTGTGGCTCCGGCTCGACTGATTTGATATATGATGATATATATTCCTTGTTTTAGAGAGACTATTCGGCAATACCGTTGGCGAATACTTTGCTTTTTATTGGTCAGTGGCACAAGTTATAAATTCGTAAGCAATTTTGCCTTGTAGGTTATGGACTAATATGAAACTTGAAAGTAATTTAAAAGAATATATTTAGTCATTTCTAAATTTATAAATTGAAAAGGATGATAAAAATAGCATTGTTTGTTTGGGCATAAGTTGTGAGAATTTCAGAGTTTGAGTTGATTTAAAACAGTTGCTTGATTGATATGCATGTGGTAAATTTCACTGTTGAATATAACATTTTAAAGTAACATTAATGAATTTCTCTTGAGCAAAAATGTGTGACTAATAATGTCCCTTCCTGTACTTCCAGCTAGCTGGATATGAACATATATATCATATTTGTTGATATAATATGAATATAGCATTTTTCATTTTGATTACTATGATGTACGTCAGCAGCAGTCACAGTCAGTAAAATTCCATTTTGCTGCGCTAGATTGACATTGACGTAAAATGAAAAACTAGTCAATGGAAAATTTCTGGTTGAGCGCTTCCAATTCCAATTTCGGCAAGCAATTTGTCGGCTTGTCCTCTGTGACCAGTGAAGCCTTACCTTTTCATCATATTCTGGTTTAATTGCAAGCTTGTCATGTTTCATCATTTTTGTCACTGTAACTAGAAGAGAATCTTGTTACGCCACAAAAACCCTCTCGACCAAACTTTTTTTCGACAAAACTTGTCATGTCTTCGTTATAAGCGTTATATGTACATGTAGAATGTATTCCTTTGAAAATTGAAATACTTATCAGCAGAAATCAAGTCCTTTAATTCTGTATAAATAAAAAATACCTCAACCGGCCCGAGCCAAACTATGCAGGTGGATAACATTTTAACATTGGCCTTGTCTTATTAGGTAGCTGATCGATTTCATCTCGAATCTTGAGCAACCCATCTGCAAAATATTTTTCTACTTAAACATATAGAAATGGATGTATAAGACTTCATGGCCAGTTGAAATTTCCAATTGCTTGTTATTTTCGCAAAAAGCGAGCATATTATCAAGCTTTTAGCATAAAAATATAATCCTGAAGGTCATAGAACTTCCTATTTTACGAAAACCTATATTTATTCTGTTCGATTTTTCCCGATAAAAATCAATAATAGAAGAATGAAAAAGAAAATGTATGCATATGCTATGGAGGCAATAGAGACAGCCAGCTTATGTTCTCTAAATGATTGTCAATGTCACTTTGAAACTTCTCATCTGACAATAAGTAGACTTCACTGTGGAGTAAAAATATCAGCATTTTCTTTGTCATGCAAAGCTAAGTAAGTAAACGGAAGTGAAAGGATGAAGGAAGGTCACATGACCATAAGAGCCATTAAAATTGTTTACTCTACAAAGTATTGTAATTATTTTAATGTAGCTAAACATGTATATATTGAAAGGATGACGGTGGTGTAATGTTTGAATCTGAATTTGAATGTCAAGATAATGTCCTTAAGAAATGCCTAGGACACACATAAGCACCAATTCCTTTTCAGACCGTTCTCAAAAGAAAAAGCAATTTAATGAGAAGAGTGTCTCTTTGATGTTTGCCATTTTCGATTAGGAGGAGTGACATTAAAATATTGGCAGTTGTGTGCTGCGTTCCTTTTTTGCGATCAGTGCAAAACATAGATTATGGACATGCCCGTGTGCTCACTTCTCTGACATTAAGAGTAATTTGTACATGTGTAATGTACGTCGTAATATTCAGCTGACATTGTTTGATGAACAAGGATCATGACTTTCATTTTGGAGTGTGTACTTAAGTCATGATTTATTGGTACTAATACTCGTGAATATCGTAACTGTCGGACGGTCGGTGCTACATATACCACGGAGACATTGACAGTGACATTCGCATGCAGCTGGAGTGTGGTGAAACGATAGTAATTTTTCTTCATGTCAGACAATAAGCCTTGACTAGATTTGCGGTTACTCCCTTCCTTGTTCAATTTGTATTTGTACGAGAAAGTATTCATTTGGAAGGTACTCAGCAGTTGAAGCTGTCATCAAGACTCTTCTCCAGTAAGCTCAGATGGGTGTATGCATTTGACCATGAAATCGCATTGTCTCCATTGTTCAACTTAAAATTTATGAGCATTTCCTATTCACGTCTTGTAATCTTCAGAAAAAATGCAAGTCACTCTGAATGCCTAACAGTGAAAGCAAATTTCTTCTCTGACGTTGCGGAACTCCTCTGGCCGGTGAATGATGGTCCGACAACTCAAAAATTGTATCGTGACTAATGCCGCATTATTAGGGTTTTTGTGTTCGTAGAACTCTTGAATGCACGTATCGTGCCTCGTGACTTTTTCTGAACCGGTTCGAACTAAAAAGTTTTATTTTTCTCGCAAATATCGTATTTTTTCCACCGATTCTACTTGTTTTCTCTTTGCACCTGCATAAAGCATTATCCTCACAGTCATCTATAAAAATATCCTTCGTTTTTTCAAACATGATAACTTATTTATGAGGTGGCCAGAGTGCTTGTCTACTATCTACTGTAAATTGAGTTTTTCACGAGAGTCTCCTCTGCATATATTTTAGTTAGGGATCGATTGTCCTTGGTTATAAGCAAGATATATGAGAAAAATACACACAGAATTGGTAATAACGTTAGAATTAGCAAAAAGAACAGATAGTATTTTTGTGAATTTAATGGAAGGATGATGATATTGAGTAGGATAATAGATATATAGGATGAGTCACGTTATATTATTTCAGACATTTTTTAAATCTAAGTACACGAACCCCATATCAAACTCGTGCATCGCAATTGCTCCATAACCAAAGCAGCTATATACTCGTATTCAATGAAGTGTTAGCGACACGACACCACCTTCACATGAAGTGGGCATTCCACTTTGTTTGCGCAATACAAATACTAGTACAAATACTTTTACTCTTTCCCTCTGCCTTATCTTTATGGAGAAAGGAATGAGCGGTATGTTGTATGTACTCGTATATGAGACAGGTTACAAAAATAATGCATCACATGTAATGCGAATATCTGTGAGAAAAATGTACAAGGGTAATTCGCTATTTTTTTCTCATTTACTTTACGTTCACCTGCTATCATTCGCATTTTTCATTAGTTTCCTACCCATTCTTTTGTTCAGCAGGGGTTTTAACTCCAGGGTTCTACAAGTTTGCATGTTCCTCTCGTAATGCATGTATATGAATATCCTGTGTAAGCGTATGTATATCGGTTACCCACCTTTCAATCAATGCCCGTCTCTGAGAGAAAAAAAGTCCCCATTATATGTTGTCCACTTTTCTTTCAAAGTTGCATGGATGTGTGGAGAGGGAGTGTTTGTCAGTGTGAAAAACTCAACTTTGCTTGGGTGCTTTCTCCTCTCCAGAGAAAAACTCACGCCAGTCTTTGTGAATTTCTCCAGGAGTGTAGAAGCAGGCTGATTAGTTGTGAGGAAAGGCAAGCTGGCCTTGTCTGCAAAGAGTTAGTGCAGGACACGTCATAGTATTCGTAGAACAGCCAAATAGAGTAAATACATGTACGCTCTGTAAATTACATGTGTACCTGATAGCTTGCCATTTTTTGTTTTATTCCACTCTCGACCATATAAAACGACATAAACTTTAGTGGATGTTTATGGGACAACTTGGGGATTTTATAATTGAGTTAAATGCCCTTCTAAAACGCATTTATTACAGTGGTGCACAGTCGGACACGGAGTTTTTTCTCTAGTTTCGGTATAATAGCGGATATTTGCGGGTTGGACTAAGTGGTTGGTGAGTAGCAGTTTAGTATTGCGTTATCCGCTACGTTTATTTGGAGACATTTGTTTGCATTGCTTTATCGAGTTCCAAAGAGGATTATATGCATTTCTAAAGTTGGATTTAATTTTTATATTGGTGTTAAAGTACCTGACCCTTGTAATTCGTTGAAAGTGTACCTTCCATCCATTTTGGATGAAAATCGGAGACATTATTCTTAATATATTAAGTTGAAGTACAAAACTAAAACTACTCTTATACAAGGCAGCCATAATAATAGGCTCAGTTTCTCTTGTATTATATGCATAAAAGTGGAATTTTATGGTGGCCAATTACTGATTACGAGTGAACCATTCTAGTGGATTTTGCATAGATTAAAAAACATCTGCCTCAAGACAATTGCAATTTTGAAAGAACACCTTTGAAAGCAGTAGCAGTAAATGCAACATGGCCTACTCATACTCACAAGGAAGGATTTTAGTTTGCAAATTTTTGTCATGAACCCATATCCGATGAAAAGGTCATTTACCTGAAAGATAACCCCTTTTCAAAAAGGATACATCCCGTAGAAGACAAAAAAGTAGAATAATTGCAATATTAGATATCCCAAATCCAGTACCTGATTTATAGACAGAACCCCTCATTTTTATCATCTGTTTTCAAGCGTGCCATATTAGGATTCTCAATATTGACTCAACGTCACCTTGTTTGATTCTTTAGAAGAAGGGTTATTCCAATCGCTTCGTGGTTTTACGCTTTCTGCATCCTCTTCAGCAGGAAATTGAGTGTGAGTATAAGCGAGACATTTTAGGAAAGGTAGATTCTTTCCAATGCAAAAATTTTACCTCAACCCTCGCGATATACTAAAAAGTGATATAATCTGACAGTGACAGGTGATCGTGCAATTTCTTTTTATTGTTCAGTGATGTATTGAGCTCCAAGTTGAGCCATTTTGTAAGCACCAACTGTGATCCAAATTGTTTCACAATAAATAACCCTCGTCCCTATATTGATATGGTTGAACGTGCCACTCCGCCGTTGCTATATTAACAACCGGGAAAAAAATATGGAGTCGTATATGAGCATGTATATGACTAGGACACCAAGTACCCGCTCTATCGACGACTCTATCATTAAGGTATGCAAATGTAGAGCATACAGGTGAACAATATTTGTTCCTAATTTATGTTGCACCAAGTCGAGTAGCCTTTTGTATAGAACATTTTCATACTTTTGGTCTCTTTGTTGAGCATACTTGACAATCGAAACATGAAACTATAGAAGGCCAGGCGAATCTAAGCAAATGCCAACAGTGACTGGGATATTATTATGATGGGCTACGACAATGAGTCATAAATTGAGTGATGCTTACTTCAAAAAAATCATAGACCGCCAACGCATGCACATCTATAGAAGTAAAAAATGAATTAATTGCTTCACCTCCCTGACATCATGATAATGAGAGGATTTTTATGGGGTTATGAAACCATATTAGATAATCAGGCTGTAGGCTATGTTTTTATTGTTGGTGGAGGAAAATTGCATGTTTTTGTAAATTTTTATTGTTGATTGTAAGTGAAGATTTGGATTTTCATCAAAAAGATGTTGACTTGAAGCCAGTATTGTGTTGCTTTTCTAGCCAACTTTACAGTTTTGTGAATTTATGACAATTTAACCCATCTTCACAAGTTTTATGAAGTGAGTAAAGCAAATGCGAAAAAATCTTGTGCTGGTTATGGTTAAGCATTTAGCACCTTTTACTGTATTACTAATTCATCCCGGCAAATGAGGGAGGGCTGAGGGGATAATGAGTTGGCAAAAAATGGGAGTGATGAATTATTATCAAATTGGGCATTGTTACCGTGTATGAATGATGCGAGAAGGCAGACACGTTTTAGTATTTACTAATAGGCCGTGACTAGGAGGGTCTCTGTTTGAGAAAAGTATATTGTTTTCAAAATAGTTTTTTTTCTCTTGTCTTCCTACAGCAGAATAAGCACACACACACACAAACAAGTCATCTTTCTGTTTCAAATAAGACATGGTTAATGTGAGGAACATAAAATTGTTAGTTGCATGACTGATATATTTAACGCATGTGGGTTTGATTAGAAATGATGATGATGAAGCATGATGAGGAGAAGAGGTGTGTGTGCACGCAGGTGTTTATTCTTGTGTTTTAATGCCTTGCATGATATCCCATGTTAGTCTTGTGTGTTATGTAACATAACACACACATCGCACCACAGAATTGCTTAAAGCGATTGATTTTTGTTTTTAAAAAATCCCTTCATTCTGTACCATAATGTTTTTTTCCCTCCCTTCAGGCTCAATTCCAACAAAAGCAGATGCAGGAGAAAGAGGCAAAGCTTTTACAGATGTTGGATAGTCAGCAACAGAAAGCCTTGCAGAAAGCAGCTCTTAACGGGGTGCTCCCTTCCAACAAATATTCCTCCAACATCAACAACTTGAATAACAATAATTTACTCATGAACGGCAACAATAACAATACCGTGACTGCAAATGTTGGTGCTGGAAAGGTAGGTGTTTTGCGTCGTCATCGTGTCCAAAGGAGAAATGTTTTTGATGGTGTTTTGTAAGGATTAATTTTGAATTATGGTGATAGGTTCGTCAAATGTTTGAGGAACGGAGACGCGGCGGGGTAAACGGTACAATGAGTAGTAACGGATACGGGAGCAGGAATGGTGCGCTAACTGGAATTGACAAAGGTCACCCTCTAGAACCACTTGTAGTGACTGGTCACACAAACAAGAGTCGAAGCTCAAGTAGCAAAAGTGACCCAGCGAATTATGCCGCTACAAATGGGATGCGAAATACACAAGTACCTCCAATGATGAAGCCTGCGAATCTTGGAACAACTAATCGAACAACTTCCTTAAATAGGGAACGTAGTGTTTCCAGAGAGTCTCCTGCTCCGAACCATACCAGCAATAATAATCAAAACACGACGGCATCAGTGTCCAGTGCGAATAGCACGACGGGTAGTGGTGGTAAGCCATATCATCAACGACAGCAGCACAAGTCAATTGCCAGTCATCCACCACCACCGCCTCAGAACGCGGAAGACAGTTACCATGACTACACCACTCCATTACCGACCACAACAAAGTATTCGGACTATGCTCAAGAGCTGGAGAAACGAGAAAATGCATTAGCTAATAAACTCAAAAAAACCTCTATCTCGCCAACTTCACCTGATGATTATGCTTCCAGTGGTGGACGAGGTAGCCCCATTCAGAAATCCTCGTCTCCCACTCAGAGATCTGGATCTGGAGCTAGCTCTCCCACGAGACCTAACAACAAGTCTCCTACGACAATGGTAAATGCTCTCTAAATATATTGACATTTGACATTATACTGCATTCTTTTCTCTGTGGAGGTGGTCCGTTTCAAAGAATGTAGAGTAATTTATCATCGTCCAACGAGAAATGTCTAATTATAGACATGCCCGGAACCATTACCAGTCTT
Source organism: Sinodicranocentrus sp. ZH6 (assembly GCA_027743935.1). Taxonomy (NCBI): domain Eukaryota; kingdom Metazoa; phylum Arthropoda; class Collembola; order Entomobryomorpha; family Entomobryidae; genus Sinodicranocentrus; species Sinodicranocentrus sp. ZH6. Next base: position 20,626 of record JAHZNA010000378.1, read on the forward strand.
ATGTAATGTAGTGGTAGTGGTCTTGTAGCAAACATTGCGAATTTGTTGTCACAATAGAAGTACATGAGTTCCCGTAAATTTGCTTCGCACACACCTCTGCACCACCTAAATTAACACGAGACTAATGTCCACAAGTTGAGTGCATTGATCTGACTCCAGAATACTGCATTGCATTACACACAAATGACTGCACCATGTACACAATTATGCACTTCCGGCATGCATAATATTGATGGGAAAAATGAATGGAGCGTGGACTAACAATAGCAGGAAGAATACGAGGTGAATGGTTTTATGGCTTCATGTGAGTCATTTTTTGGTGGATTTAAGGAAGAAATCTTTCATGAACTTTGTGCAACTCTTTTAAATTAGTTTTAGAACAAAGTTTATTGCAGTTGCAAAGCCAGAAGGGGAAGAATAAGTCTACGTAAATTGCAGTAATCTTAGTCCCCATAAATCATAATCTGCTTTCACTTTCATTAACAAATTCCACCATCCCTAAATGAGCATGGCATGCATACCTTATCTAAACAGTTTTACGAGCTACGCTCAATTTACATCAGCACATTATAGTTATAGTTTTAAATTACTCCGTTTACTTGCTGTTAGCTACTTGTTTTCATTTACGAACATGTTGAACAGTTTTTGTCCTGATGTTAAATATCATGAAATTTCATGATAAAAGCAGTTCTTACTTAAAATTATTTCTTTGCCCCAATGATATTCTAATCTGATGTCAGATAGCTGTTGTCTTTGTCATCTTATCACTTCACCCCATACGCTGGTTGTGCTAGGGATATAAATACATAGCTTTTTCATATCATGTCATAATCATAACACATATCACAGAGCAAGGTTATTATGCGTAAACTATATTTTTCACGGGATTTCACTTTCATTATAAGATCTCGAGATATAGCTATATTTAGTGAAGTTTGCTGATATCCTGACCTGAGATGTAAGTGTGAGTGATGCATTTGAAGAAATATTTAATAAAAGTGTTTAGTTAGGAAGTTTTGTAGCAGGTTGTGGGTGTGGGCATGAAGTTTTAAGTTATAAATGGTACACCGTTTGCTAAACTTATTTCAAGTAATTTGATGCAGATGAATGTAACATTAGTGCTATATGCTATACTGTGAGCATTTGGCTTGCTCTGAATTCCTCCGGTTGAGTACCCATGCATGTCACAAATTACCTGTTAAAGTGCGTGAGGTTTTTTCCTAGTCCTAGGTTGGTATTTTGGTATCTAATTGCAAAGGGTGGCGGTGTTTACAATTTACTTGTGCGTTATCCACTACGCACTTTAGATTGTAGATAGATAATTTGATTGTATATGTACCGGGATTTATTGCACACAAGTGCGTATTAGAGTTCGAAAATAATTTCTTTCAGTTTTGGAATTGACATCTTGTGCCTTTGCCTTGAAGAGTAATAGGTTTCGTTTATATTTGTTTTTGTCAGGCATGCCCTATGTAAATAGGTTAGTTGATATCTTTATAAAGAATCAGGTCAGATGGCAAATCTGATATTTTATGCGTCCACCTTTCTAGCCACGTTATTATCACGGTTTACTGCATGCTTGAAGTTTCTGTTGCACAATCTACCTATATCGCATGACAAATATCCCTATATCGAAGACTCAAATAGCTACATTGTGTCATGTGATATGCTTTAAGACACTCTGAGTGATTTCGTGACACATCGACGAAAAAAACTTTCTGGTTTCGCTTTTTGTAATAATTATAGGTATCGGAATGTAAATATAGACTATATGCGCTTGTGTTGTCAAACTTTTGCTCATTTTATGTATATTGTTTTGCTTTGTTCTGGTTTATTTGCACATTTATTATTATTTATTTTGCCTGATTTCACCTTTATTTGCCTGAATAGAGCACCTCAGGAGCACGTGCTGTGGGTCGAAGTTCTGCTTCTGTGTCAAGTGGTGCATCCAAAGCAAGCACTGTGTCTGTTAGTTCTGTGAAAAAGGTGACAAAAAGCCGAGAACAAAATGATTACGTCATAAAATGGCAAAAAAGGATTTATTTACGTGTCAAGCCTTCTCAGCACGCATTTCGTAATTTGTACCATTGTCTTTTGCTTTGTAGAAGGGTGGTCCATCCTCAACCATTATTAAGAGAAAACCATCAGCTCCTCCACGAAGCTCGACAGGACCTCCTCCAGGTCTGGATGAATGTAAAGTCTGCGGTAGATACTTCGCCCCTGATCGAATTCAAAAGCATGAGCAGATTTGCAAAAAGACGACTACAAAGAAACGGAAGGTGTTTGATCCTACTAAAATGAGAATGCAAGGGACTGAAGCTGAGCCTTACATTAGGGTTGTGTCCGCTAAGCCTAATAAACCTGCTGCTGCTGCTGCCGCAGCGGTAATGAATGTACAAATCAAGTACTTTAATTATATCCTCCTACTGATGAACAAAGTGATTATTTTTTTTTCATTTCTAAATTAGCCGAAGAAGGTTGACTGGCGTAAAAAGCATGAAGACTTCATTGCGACAATTCGTGCTGCGAAAGAGTATCAAACTCATATTGCCAAAGGAGGGGACCCGAAAGACTTACCTCCACCACCCCCAACGGACACATCGGACTATGTTCAATGTCCTTATTGCAATCGCAAGTTTAGCTCAGGAGCGGCAGATAGGCACATCCCGAAATGCAAAAATATCAAGTCCAACAAACTGAACAGCAAACGCTGAAAGTTGTATCATGCATGATTCTTGTGACGATGCCTATTACATTGAAAACATGATAAACATGGGAGGAACTGATTGTAAATCTCGCCGTGATAATCCAGCCGTAACATGAAGGATATAGTCATAACTTTGTCCTGATACCTTAATTTTATAAATATATATATATGAATGAAGTTGATGTCTTTCTTTCTCAACAGTTTTTAAACTTGACGTTAAACATTTTACGTGTAATGTATTTTCCGATGAAATCTGAAATTGAAAGTGGATACATAACTATTTTACTTCTATTAATAATAGACTCATTTTGTGGTTGAATGATGATGGTTTTTAATTTCCGAACTGACCCTGTCCAAGCGTATTGTATTACTGCATGGTTGACTAATCGACTGCATGTCATAACTTAGATGTAATGTAAACCTTATCGTTATTACATAAGTTTGTAAGTCATATAATGTAATTTTTGGAGCGTGAAAATTGATTTTTTGAAATAACAAAGAGGAATGCGATTATAAAAATGAAGTTTTCTAATAACATTACATGTTCGTTTGTTTAAACTGTAGTGCATTTTTAGTATTTCATATACATGCGTAAGTGTTACAATATTTGCTGGATGGAACTGACTTGATTTTGAATAATCAGAAGCAATATGCATTCATTTATGAGTGTTACGTTTCATAATGTTGAATGTCACGTTTGAATATATTCGGTCATCATGCAGTTTTTTGCATACAAATGAAATACAAAAGTGCATGCGCAACTAGCTTATTAGGAGTTCCATTATGCATGTTTGCCGAAAATGTGATCTTGAAATTAGGTTCAATTTCTACGTTTCTGGTTACAGACAAACATGACATGTGGATTTAGAGACTCGCATTCACACGCATACTTAATATTCGAATCACTATTTACCCTGCAACATTCCGATTTTTGTTCGGGTTAGTTACAAATTGGAATTCAGCTCAAGCTTTAATTTACAATTAAATACTGAATTTTGGTGAAATATAATTTGTTGTGCGGTGTTAAATTTGCTGAAGAAGGAAACCCATTATGGATCCCACTCCTTATTTATCCCGGAGGCGTACTGGAGTCTGGATTGGACGGAAAAAGCCTGGTGCCGAAGAGCAAAGCCCGTGGATTCCAGTGTCGATTGCAGCTCGTATACGAAAACTGGATGAAATGCTGAAATTGGTTAATGAACATCTATTCGAGCAAAAGGTCCTTACTCAGCAACACGACGCTAAACTAGATATTCTTGTTGAGAGAGTGAACTCAATCGAATCAGTAAGACACGGGAATGACAGAGAGATTAATAACCTGAAATTGCGCTTGGAACGGAACATGCAAATTGCATTAGTGGCTCTTGATGGGATCAGAAAAATCTTGAGGGAATACAGACAAACTGCTGGAGTACTGCCGTCGGATTTTGTACCACCTGAAGATGCAGCAAGAGGAAACTTTAAAGGGACCAACCTAGCCGAGATTCCACTCAAGAAAGACATTTTAGTTCTAAAACAAACTTTAACACAAATGGAGGAAAATTGTGTGAATGCTTTCAATAACTTGGCAGAAACTGTGAAAACAGAATTTGAAGCTTTGGGAGAACTCACTAGGGTTTCAAATTCTAATGAACTATCAGCTACTGATGATGATGAAGCCTACCTATAAAAAAGCCGTTAAGGAAATTTAATGTGAAATGATTGAGAATTTTAGAATATAATGTGAGTCAAATGATATGGATATGTACTGTACTGTTCTTGTGGAATTGTAAATTTATATATATGTGCTATTATCGCGATTTATCGTGTCGTCTAAAAATCAAGCAGTTTTTACCAATATTATGAACTTTCATATGTAGTTATGCATTTGCATAGTTATTTGGTATAAATGAAAAGAAATGTGTTGACGGCTTTCACTAAATTTTAAGGTGCAGTGTAATGACTTGAGGATGTTGAGAACAATAAAATGAATAAATAGTGAATACAATAACAATTTTGTCGTTGTTCAATTTTATTCATTTCTAGAAGCATAAATAGTTGGACTTTGTATACATACAGGTATCTCAGCAGGTTCGTCTTTTTGTTTGTCTTATAAGCAAATTAAATTGCTAAAAAACCTGAAAACAACATGACATAACGACGAAGCGTAGTAGCTATTAAAATTTACCAATAGTATATTGGCATATACTTCCGGTCGACCAGCTTGGCTTCGGGTGTGTTAATATTTAATGTTCCAAATTGGGGTGTATACAGGTCACGCAAGGACGAAATGTTTTTGTAAAATGCACTCTCACAATTAAACACTTTTTGCTCCGCTGGATTATAATCTATCAAAACAAGTCTTTCCAACTGCTTAAAATCCTTCAGAAATGTTAATGAGCCTCGAAACCCGAATAATTTTAAGTACTTCAATTTACACTGATGGAATTTTGATCTTTTCAAGTAGGGACAGGAAGCTTGCTTTTCGTCATATTTTGAAATAATTTTGCACCGGAGCAGTCTAGAAATGTCAACGGAAGCCGATGGGATGAATTTAGAAGCTAGGTAAAACCCAACGGCTAAAGATTCTATTGTACCTGCACAACTTTTCAGTGCAGCCTGAATAATTCTCAAGCAGGCTTTCGAACTTTTCTCCCAGCTCAGTTCGAAAACATCAAGGTAAACAGTAGTTAAAGGGAATCCTGTTTCACGAACCAACTTGAAAACCTCTGGACATACACTCTCAGCCACTGCTAGTTTCAAGCACGTCAACTGAAAGGGCCACATTGTTGGCTGGGTAAAAATCTTGAAAAATTTACTATAGCCTTTGTAGTAGTCTGGATCGAAAAACTTTAGGTTTGGAGCATTTCGAAGAATTTCAAAGTACAACCATTCCGTAATTTCAGAAGCGAAATTCCAAGCGACCAATCGGAACGCTGTTAATTTATCCATTTTTGGAATGACCAAATCCTTTCTAAGCAGTTCTGGAACTGGATTCTTGTCATCTTCAGATTTGCATAAGTCGTAAACGCGCTTATTGCTATTGTTAAATACAGCGCTAATGTGAATCGATAAGCCTTGAAGATTGGTTAAGTATGGAAGCAGTTTTGCAATGTTGCTCACTATCCCTAGCAAAGCTTTACTTTTTGCAGAGTATGTTATAGTTTTAATATTTAAATATTTAATATGGTAGCCGTAATCCCGGAAGACTGAAGTAGCTGCGATAGTTGCGTTGCATTCGTGATGAATCAAAGTGAGTCCTACCACTCGAGAAGGAAATGGATTACTAAAATCTTTGTTGCTTATTATTTCTTCGTTGCGTTCCACGAACATGGAAGACTGAGCCTGAATTAGGATTTTATCGTTCGCAGTTAATAGATCCAACCCGGATTTCCACAACTTGCAAACCAGCCGGGTCTTTATTAAACTGGCGGTGTCCAGATGTTGAAAAATTGCAGCTGAAACCTAACAAAAATGATATTGAATAGTACATATAGTGCTCAATTTTATATTTGCATAATGTATCAATACTCTACTGCAATTTTGCATAAATTACCCGTGGAATTTGGAGCGGATTTGATCCAGCATTAATTATAGTTCTCCATTTTCTACACACTTGAGAGCACATTGAAATGCTAATAGAGTCCAGATGGATGAAAATCTTCTCCAAAACTTCAGGAGGAAATGAGTTTAAGGTTAACATTTTGTGGGAATTCGAGTGTACGTATCTACGGTTTAAATTCGTTGTAACTGAGGATGAACCAATATTGTGGTTAAAAGTTCGTCTTCCACTTGCTATGTTTTGCAATAAACTTCCACCTGGTTCTTCTACAATGTAGGTACAAGTGGCAAGGGAGAAAGTATGGAATGCATGTTGTCTCTACTGTGGTGAAAGTTTGAGTAGGAAAGCAACAGTTGGAACATTGTAGGAATGGCGAAAGTCGTGTGCATGAATCTTATGTCTAAGATCATCATCTGACTGTGATGTGATGACGATGACTCCTATATTTTTTCACAAACATGCATTGCTATATGTACATTGATGATATGCACTTTTTATTTATTTTGTAGATGTCGCAATTAAGTTTGAAATATCACATTTAAGACACGAGACAATAATATTTCACAATGTACTTCCCGTTTTTATGTGTCTCTTTCTTGCACATTTGTATACGTGTACATATTTGACTTTTATACGCTTGTACAAACGTAGTTTGTTTCTTGGACTTTCACTTTCACCGTCTTTTCTTTTCACGTTAAAAACTATGATTAGAAATTAGATAACTGGAACCAGTGAGTTGATATATCTATGACTGGAACAATGATGTGTGCAGTTCCAATAGGAGCTCCAGGCTCCAGACGATGATGCTGAAATTCTGCACACAAACTAGAAACTAGTTCTTCGGTTCCGTAATATGTTGTTGCTGCGGGAAACTTATGCCCCGTAACCCCATCAGTCACTCCATTTCTTGAACAGATTTTAAAAATTACTGTTCGAATATTAATGGGATTCTGAAAAGCAAAATTGAGAATAGACGGAAGAAAGTACGCGAAAATCCACGCCCCTTATACGTGAAAGTAGTACGATATCAATTTTAAGCGACTTCAACAGGCCACAAAATGAAGCATTTGCAAGGTGATGCTTTTCGCAGGATTCCCACAGAGGTAACGAGGTTATATTATTTTTGCATTCGTCCGTTTGCAGAGAAATAAACTTACTTTTGTTTGGAACTGCAGATACTCTTTAAAATATTTTCAAGCTTGGACCTGGATGCAATTCGCCAAGCCCGTTTAGTTTCAAAGAGATGGAAGCTACACATTGAGACGAAAAGGCAGTTGAAGTACAAATGTTGCCTCACAGATCTGACTGCCGACGCTGTGGTGAGGTCACAGGAAACATTTCCGTTCATTGTGATTCAAAACCTTGAGAAAAATTTAGGCGTTCATTCTCAGACGCGTGGGTTAGGCAGAGTATTTAAAGAAGTGGAACATGTGCAACTAAATGGTAGCAGCTTGAATGCGACTCTGATAAAGACACTTTTAAAATATGGAGTGGAATCGCTTAAAACCCTTTGTCTAAATGACTGTTCATGCATCTTGACCAAAACAGTGTTCGACTCGTCCAATCCGTTCAACTCTTTGCAAAAACTCACAGTAAAACCTCCATAAAACAATCACAACCTGATTTGTTTTCAAGTTGAAAGTTAAATACTTACGCAACATACTTTTTATAGATAAGGTATGACTCCTTTCCATCCTTTGAAGACACTATGGCTTTTGAAAAATTGGCACCGCAAACCACTAGCTTTAATGATCCTGCTTTACCTGTTCTAAGTTTCTTGAAAATAGAATATTTCACGGATTGGGAAAGACTATCGCAAAATCATTTCCCCACTCGGAATCAAGTTTTTCGGAACTATTTAGCAGTTGCTCAAGTAATCGAAAGACACAGGAGAACATTGAAGACAATAAAAATCTTGAGGAATTGTGAATTTCGTCGTAATTTCAGAATAAGAGAATTAAACGAGAGCACTGATGATATTCAGGAAGTGAGTGCTGTTCGTATTGAAGAGATTACTCAAATTTTGACAAATAATATGTCGACACTTCATTGCTTACACTTTGACGCCTTCCATATAGAAGGGGAATATCCCTGGATTTTGGGTATGAATACAATAATACTGAATCATAATTTATATCTATACAAACAAATCTTATTTATAAACTCCACATCGAATTTGATTTTAGAGTCGAGTTTAATTTCACAACCAAGCACAAGAGAATTGGTAATTGATGCACAGTTCTGCAATCCTATCGAGGACATCGATCTACCTGAGCCAGCTTACATATCCGATAACAGCGACGCGTTTGTCACCATTGTAAAATTAGACTTGTGCTGCTCCAGCAATGTGTTTGATTTGTCATGCTTCAAATTCTGTGTGAATTTGGAAACACTTTGGCTGGTGTTTAATTCTGGGATAAACGAGGGACCAATTTTCCACAGCTCACTACAACTTGTAAATGTGGAAGGAATTCCTACTAGGATGAAAAGTTTACATTTTAAATCGTCATGTACAGTAGGGAAGATTCATCATCAGCAAACAATTTTGTCACGTGAGCAGATACGCTGGATTGTTAACAATCTGCATGATTTGGAATCCTTGTGGTTACAACTGGTCACCCCCACCCCTGACGGAAATAATGAAGATCATTCGAATATAAATCTTGAATCTTTCAAAGAACTGATCTCAATGCCGAAGTTGAGGGACATGAGTCTGGACATGTTCAAAGCAAGCCAATTTAGTGATAGTTATAAATTCAATGGAGATCAGTTTGTCTTCGCTTCGGAAAGTAAACTTTCCCTGCGGAATTTCAAAGAGTACACAAAGATTTTGAAAAATCCAGAAACCAAAATGCAACTGACTGCATGGGGAACAGCTCAAGGTCTTCCGTTAAAGAGTATTGAATTTTTGCTTAACAGAAAGTGATTTAATGATAAATGTAAATTAGTGATAATCATACAAACGATGTGTACCTTTAATTCTCAAACGAACTTTCAATAAACATAGTTTTTTGCGCTCTGATTTTAATTAACAACTGGGATTTGAATTTCTGTTCTTCGTGGAATACGTTAAATTACTCCATAATGGTAAAACGGGTTTAGTTTCGTGCAAGTCGATTACTTCTAAAGAAGTGTTGTACAGCTCATTTTGAACTTCCTCTTTCGTACCATTTGCATCAATTATCTGCATTAAAATAAGTTTTAAACTTTAGATATTCGCGTCTACAATGGTCAACTCGCTAAATAGATTTAGATTTATAATACCTTCCAATATTCCGGATCTTGAATCTGGAGAAATATGCCTTTTACTTTTTCCTGAAATTCAGTTTTCTCATATCTCTCCTCCCCAAAGCCACCGCGTTGTGAAGCAGCATCTTTGCTTAGATTAAGGAAAAATACTTTATCAGGTTGTGGTAATCCTGCATCTGGAGCCATGCACCATTCCAAATCTAGAGTGCCCTAAATTACCAATACAAAACCATGAAATGCTCGAATACTTTTGTAAACAGCAAATATTTAAATAATTCTGACAGTAAAACTTAAGTACTAATACTACTAATCTTGTGTGAAATACCTTAGCTGCCGAAAAAGCTACTCCAGAAAATGCGTACCTATCCACTATTACCGTTTCTCCCTTTGAAAGAGCTTCACGAATGGTTGGTCTATAATTAAAGGGTTTGTAAAACAAAATCTTTTCAAAATATGTAGACAATAAAATAAATACGCTTTTACCAAACACAAAATACACGGTAAATACATGAGGAAATTACAAATTACTCACACGAGCTCCCAACGATTTGAAGAAAATAGCAAGTGAATTGCTTCATCGGACAAGGATTTGGAACATTTAAGATACTGATCTATAACTTTTCCGATTTCCGTGGTACGATCTACCAAATGACACCAAAATATAAATAGGTACAAGAATTAGTAAACAAGACCTCTTCAAAAAAGGCTGACTCACGATCAATGTAATTTTTATAATTAAATACCAGGAAATGTAAAGAGTTGACTAGGCCTTCCAGCTTTTCTAAGTGCATCCACCAGCAAACGACACTGAGTTGATTTTCCAGCTTTATCACACCCTTCTAGCACAATCAGCGCCCCTCGTTTCCCTTCTTTATTTAGCGACGCTATTTCACTATTTCCGTTAACAACTCCCTCCCCAGTGGATGACATTTTGGTTAGTGACCGGAATGGAATATCACTTTGAGCCACAAAACCAAGCTTCACCCGGCTAGCAAAAAATCTTCCAATTAGACCAATATTATAGGCGTACAAATTCATACAAACTTATTCACCCGGACACACTCACTATGTTTTAATTAAGTAATCAACAAAGGACAAAAGGAACAAAGGGTTTTCACAATTCACAATATGAAAACGTGTGAGCACTGAGCAGATTCTGTTTTCTTGTTTTGTTTTTGTTTTGGAGGCATTTCATGCTTTGCCATGTTTAAAAATGTACGCGTGTCTAATTTGCCATTGAGCAAGTCAGCAGAGCGGGATGAGAGCTGCAAAATGCACTCACTTGTCCAGTGTTTACCATTTTCTTGGTGACAGATGAAGTAGATACAACACATACGGATAAGGCATTCGACACCGGATCGATATTCGGTATCGAGAAAAACAATCAACTCAGTGAACACCGTTGTTGATCTTAAAACAGATTCAAATTTGTGAGAGAGAAATTTGTTAGTTTAAATTTGAGAGGATAATGGCCAAACAAAGTAAAAAGAAAAAGGCAGTGGAAAAACGTAAAGAGGGTTTTTATCTGAGACCGGAGGTCTACTTACGACTTGTGTCACTGATTCATATTCTTGTCGCTCCGTTGACCAAAGTTGAGGAGAGTTTTAATCTACAAGCTATCCACGACATTTTATTTCATAGAGGAGATCTTGCGAAGGTATGGTTGACTATAAGAAATTTAAATAATCAAAAAATTATCATTGATCATGTAAACAAGCTTATTGTTGTTAATCGTTAATCGTCGGCGTCATGTAGGATTTTAGGATTCGTTGTTTGTATGCTTGGGATTTTAATTACATTGTCGTTTATGTTTATCTTTTCAGTATGATCATTTAGAGTTTCCTGGTGTAGTTCCCAGAACATTTATTGGCCCTATCATCATAGCTGGCTTATCTGCTCCTATTGTTGTTGCCGCTCAGCAGTTTGCCAGCAAGTTTGCGGCACAAATAATAAGTAATAATAATAATGCAGCATTTATGAAATTATATTTCCGTCAGCATGAATCTTCCTGGTTTATTGAAAATTGATGTATGTTTTTTTTCGTAGTTCGTCTTTGCCTAAGTGAATTAGTTATTCGTGCATTCCAGCTGTTTCGAGAAGATGTGTCTAAAGAGTTTGGGAAATCAGCCGGGCTATGGTTAGTGGCGATTACTGCCTCGCAATTTCACTTCATGTTTTACATGGGACGGACTTTACCTAACATCATGGCTCTACCTGGAGGTTTTTTTCAAAATGTTTTTAAAAGGGAATTAATTTTTACTTATGTTTACATGCTAAAATGTTGTATAATTTTTATTTTGAATTAAAGCACTGTTAGCTATCCATTTCTGGATGAAGGGAGACCATCCAAAGTTCATTATGATGTCTGCATTTGACGCTATTATTTTTAGATCTGAACTAGCATTATTATTTGGAATTCTCTTGTTAGCCGAACTCTTCAGCCGTCGTCTTTCATTTGTTAAGTAAGCTTGTTTTTTTAAATTTTAATATTTAACTCTCTATACACGGCCGAAGAATTTAAAGTTGAAAAATGAACATTACAGAGGTTTTTCGTATGGCATTGCCTGTGGAATCGTCTGCTTAGGATGGACAATAACCATTGACACTATATTTTGGAGACGTTCATTGTGGCCAGAAGGCGAAGTTTTATGGTTTAACACAATTCAAAACCAGAGTCATAAATGGGGGGTGGGTTAAATAATTATTATACTATGTTGCAATGTAAATTATATGTATCATACATCAATCAGCGTTCACAACTTTGTCTTGCAGACACTACCTTTTCTCTGGTATTTTTACTCAGCGCTTCCCAGAGCTCTTGCAAGTTCCACTTTGCTTATACCTGCTGGAATGTACCTCTCGCCGAGGGTTCGCGTTTTAGTCATTCCATGTGTTCTGTTTGTCTTCCTATACTCATTCCTTCCCCACAAGGAACTTCGTTTCATTATCTACGTCATTCCGGTATTAAATGTTTCTGCTGCGATTTCCTGTGACACTTTATGGAAAAAGCGTGGCAAGAATTTCCTCTGGGCCCTTGCTAGTGTTGGACTCATTTTTCACCTTGTTTTCAATTCTGTAATATCAATTGCAATGCTAACCATTTCCAGCAAAAATTACCCTGGAGGAAGTGCGCTACTAAAACTTCATCAACTGGAACTTCTGTCATCACCTGTAAATGTTCACATAGATGTGTATTCAGCTCAAACAGGAGTATCTCGATTCTTAGAGATTTCTCCTCATTGGAAATACAACAAGACAGAGGGAATAGCCAGGGGTAGTCCTGAAATTTTCCAATTTAGTCATTTACTTGTGCAAGCCGAAGATGTGGAAGAAAGATTGACTTACTTCAAAACGCACGAAATCCTCGTATCCGAGGAAGGATTTACAGGAGTCGACTTTGCATGGAATCGTGTACCGCCGTTTTCCATTAAAACTGAACCTAAAGCATTAGTGCTAAGAAAAAGCAAATCAGCCGTTTAGCGATGAACCTTATGACTACAACAGTGCCAACATTGCACGATTGTGTAGCACTTTTTGTTACGTGTTTTTACATTTGCATGACGTTTAATAAGTTTACTGTGATATAAATTTTATTTACAATTATATAGTTTCGTATAATAAAACCTATATGGTATGCAATATGTAGTTATATTACCATTTTATCATTTTATCCATTTCTTTATCGTAAAGTTTAGTAATAATTAAGTTTTTTATGATTTCTTATCCTGGCAATATCCACTTTCATGAAATTAACCTATACTGCTTGTAAAGTTTGTGGTTACAGTAATGCTTTTTAATTCTTCGCTTTCTCGTAATCGTAACCTTCAAGCAGCAGTATGAATATGTGCATCAGTAAGCCTGAATTTATAAAAATCGCATGTACGGAGCCTTAACGTAGAAGTTGTTGTACCGGATATGTAGTCTGATCTTATCTTCCTTTCCATGAGTTATATCGTAGGGATTCCCATAATTAGTACTTGCTTGCAGTTTACGAAATACCTCTACCGATGAAATGTTCTCAAGCGAGAAAACTAGACAGGGTAATAATAACAGAAATGTATAAAAATCGCTGAAGATTAAGATTTCGCAGCGGAATTAGATTAAAAAGATAGAAAATCTTAATGTGTTAAAAATGGAACTGCGAGTTTTTCCTTGCCCACAAATCATGTCCAGTCAGATGTGCAAAAAAAGTTTTTGAATTATTGCAACTATATAACAATATCCATTTCAATGCAGAAAATCCTTGTAATTGAACAACTTCATAAAATGCGTTTTATGTATGTGCCAACCTAAAGAATAATATGTTGTGGAAATATGAAGTGATTGTTGAAATGTTTCATCCGATCTTCGGACATTTATTGCTCTCGTGTGTTATAATTAAAACTATGATTAAATGTACCAGAAGAGCTGTAAAGTTACTATTTACTCAAATTTTACATATACATCCATTCATATTTCGCAAAATTTTTATTTTCTTCTGCGAATTAGTTCGTCAAGCGAGATCCCTGTTATTCGGCTAATTCAATTTTAAACAGCATTTCACCGTGAGAAGTGAGTTATCCTTATGTTTTGCCTTAAATCTAGTGAATCAGGTTTGAAGCAAGCCAATAAACGTTTTAAATTCATGAGAGAGTTACGTTTTCAGTCGATTAAATTCATTTTCTATGACGGTTTAAAATTGCTTTGACTCATATACTTTCTCATTTGATTGCATGATGTCAGTCATAGATACTCACTTTGAACAGCATATTATCTCTCGTATAATGGAGGATGAACATGAGTAAAGTGATAACATTAAATTATGGGATGTTTAAAAGTACAATAACAAATGAGGATTCTCAGTTAGCATAATGTGCATGCTGTGTCAACAAAAATAACAAATAACCGTGAACCATGATATCGTTTCATGATTCATATATATATATATAATTTAGCTACATAACAAGACTGACCGGATATAACATGATAACGTGAAACATGCATTGTGGGTGGCTAAAGTATCTCATTCGAATCACCCAAGCTCTGCATTTTTCCTAACATACAATATTTTATTTTACGCTTATTAACTTTTATTTATTTATCCTCCTATTCTTACAGCAAAAACAAATAAAATTATTTCATCTTTTCGGAAAATACTTGAAAGGTGAGCACCTTAAAACATCCACGTATACCGGCAGGTGGGAGGATGCTATATTTTATGTGGAAACAATGGCTTCACGTAGGAGAACAAATATTCACACAATAATTATAAAGACAGGCATACCAACGTTTTTATGTATAACGATATATTAAGTAAGGTACATCCAAAAGGGCATATACGTATGAGGAAAAACCAAACTACTCCACTCGAAACGAGTATTTGTCAAACTCCAAGTAATTAGCTAAACCAGTCACATTATAATAATATGGTAGTAGAGCACGCAACCAATTTGTAACTTCCCAATTTCATTCAAGGTAATGAGGGTAACAGTTTTTGAGTAAAAAAAGCATGAAAAGGTACAACATACGTTTTTTAAAGGACATATAGTGAGATAAAAACTTTTTATGAAGGTAGTATTGAAAAATCGAAGTTATTCCGCATGCGCATGCACGCAGTAACACAATTTTTTGTAAGCATTGTTCCCATTTTTCATTGTTTGTTTTCCGTTTATTGCTTCTGCTCCCTGCGGAAGTGAGCAGAGATCAAAGGGCTCTCATGAAAAAAACACGGAATTCACATAAGCAAAAGCCCATCATTATCGCTACCGTGAAAATACCGCATTTATAACTCCTTGGTGCCAATTCTCAAGTAGTTTCTTTTCTCTTCAAATGCCATCCACAATATTTTCTCGTTTATATTTATTCAATCCGCTCATCAAAATCAACCCTTTTTGCTGTTTACTTTTCATGCCCACCTCCGCCAACCCTCTTGAAAATTGGAATCCTTTGTAATTACAGTAATTGTGCTTGTTAAACTGTAGTAATTTGTTGCTTTGTGAAATAGCCATTTAATTTGACGTTTAGAGTAAGCATCCGCACAACCTCGTTATCCTTTGATCCAATCCAAATATTATTATTATTATAAACCTCTGGCATCCGTCCATAAAACTACTGCCCATGTGGTGTTACCTCTGTCTGAAAGTTATCACACGAATGTCGAACGCAGTATATTGACAGCTACCTGGTCTTGCGTTTGTAGTTCATCCCCTAAAAATTCATCATATTTTCCGCCTGTTCTCTGATCATCACTAAATAAATAGCAGTCAAATGAAAGCTTGAAAGGATAAATACTTGTAAAAGGTATGATCATTCGGTACATTAATAGCAGCGCCCTTTGCCCATTTTAAGTTTTTGAGAATCCAACAATCTGTCTGTAAAACTCTTCAAGTATATTAAAAGCTATTTAATTTTCCGTGACTGGCTACTTTTTTCAATAATTTTAAGTGAAAATTGCCGTTTCGATCAATGCCAACTATGCGTGCACGAGTAATCATGGGTTTTTAGGGATTTTCCTACCTGCATTGTACAAATATTTGAACTATAAGGTAGTCATTAAAATTGGCCAACATGGTAATAATGAGTACTGAATGTCTGCAAGTATTATTGGTTTCATGTGGACAATTTGGGTTTCTTGGGCTTAGTCAATTGTGCTACCTAGCGTGTAATGAAGGGGTATAGATTATCAGCAGGTAGGTACACGTCAATCATCCGGTGGAATAATGTATGCCTCTATTGTATTGTCAGGATGAACTTTTTGACAATTCGTGTTATTCACAAAATGGAAAGGATGATGCAAAAAATACAATATAATTTATCAGACCACATGCTAAATAGCTAATTTTCAAGTAAAAAATGTCCAGGGTAGGTAGAAAATAAAATAGTCTCACGTCACCCCAGGTTTGTCTCTCCCAGCCACTGATAAACTGAATGATGTTCATCGAGAAAGAAGACTACATTTCTGCTTATTACACCTAAGCATGCTAATCATTATTGAGAATAAAGGCTAGTATTGTTGAAAAGACACCCATATCTAAATAAAAATATGGTTTAAAAATGACTGCAAACTGAGATCAGCATGCTTCTCCCCAAGCGCCGAGAAAGTTCAATGAGATGATGTATCTATTTTAAAAAGTAGGCTTCTGAAACCATTTATATTTTAATACTCCCATAAAAATATGATTTAAAACGGAAACATTCTTGCACGCTGGGAGACAAGCAGGAGCAACACGCTATACCCGTATCTTATCAATTCAATTCTATATTCGTGTAACATTTTTGTTTTGCGCCCAAAATGAAGTCTCTCTGAAAAAAATATGCAAATCCAAACTTCTATTAAACTCGACACAAGCATGTCTTTATTATTATTCACAGATCAGTTTCAAACTTCTCGCTTTTCTCTGCAAATATTCCATTTTATATATTCATTTCAGTTTTGAATTTGAATACAAGCCAAAACACAATGCAATATTCGATGTAGAAAAAATGTGAAAAAATTATGCCTAAAAGTAGCTGACAGCTTAGCATGAAGTCAGTCAAGCAGCAGCAGGAATCAGATTTATTTATTAGCCTTCGTGAATTCTTTTTTTTCTCCTCTCACTCCTTTCATTTTCCATTCACAAGAAGAGAACGGATAAAAAGTGAAGAAAAAAAAATCCAAGTTTGAAGAGAGAAAAAAGGGGAACTTTCTTTGTTAAAAATATATATATCGCTGAGGAGTCTACAGGGGTCCAGTGTCCATTTGCATAATCAAATAAATATCTCTGCTCTTCTTCTCTTGTCTTGCGTTGTGCTTCTTGAAGATTTTTACAAAGATTTTTTTACCCATTCTGAAATGATACTGCAGCACCATCTCAAAAAATAAGAGGAAGAAACCCTCTATTCAATTCTGCAGCGTAAAGTGTCTTTCAAAAAAGAATCTACATTTTTCTCTTGAATTCTTTTCGATATATTTTCCTCTACCCTAAAAGACAAGACCATATCTGCTTGTCCGTCTGTCCATGAGCATTATGTTTTCCGTTTGTGCAGAAAAAGGGCATCAGCTAGGCAGTGTGGTATAAGTAGACATGGGATGCCACTGCCACTTCACTTTTCTCATTGCTGAGCATTTTTACATAGATATCAGCATAAGTGGACGATTATGGTAAATCATAGAGATTTTTTATGCATTCCACTAGTTTCACTGTTTTTTAAAAGTCTGTTGTCAAAGATTTATTTCGATAGCTGTACTGCCACCACTGCTGCTGTTGCTGTTTGCCGGCTGCCCAAATTCTCCTCCAGAAAGAAGGCCTATAACAAGTTCGAAAAACACTTTACGTTTGAGCAGTACATACTTATGTGTGTGTGGCTCCGTATAAAAACAGGATAATATCGTGTCATAATAAGCTTTCCTTGGTTTTTGCGACGAAGATGATGATGGCAGTGGCAGAAAGGAAGGCAAATGCACCGCTCCGCCAATTTATGTCCATTCTTGAAAATTCCTCTTTGAAGCCAGAGGCGCAAAGGATAAAGTCTTCTTTATCTTGTGTGTTTGTGCTGGTGGAAAATGATGACATAGTTTTCCAATGGTCCTCCCTGACAATGGTGACAAGTGGTCCATTTTCCAGTTTCTTGAGAAAAAGCACACACACCAACGCAAGAAGAAGTACATACGAGGATTTTTATGTTTTTTATGTACGTCTTCCTCGTTCGTACAACAAAGAGGAAAAAGCATGGACTCAGCTGTTGTAGAAGAGTCTAGGAGTTTCATCCTTTCTTTGAATGTACTCACCAAAAAGATATTTCTTTCACTTGTGTGTGTGGCCTGGACAGAAAGGGCTTTCCCTGGAAGAAGGAAAAAATAAATGGCCTTTTCTCTTAGCTGACAGGGAGATAAACGGGAGTTGAAGTGAAAGTGGCTCAGTTTTTTCTCTCTTCCTGAGTAGTACCGCTCCCTCTGGACTTAATAGTCCACTCCAGACCAGTTGACAGTTTAAATGGTTGTCTTCTGTGAAATGTTCCTGAGCTTAAATACATTTTAGAGTGGGAAATATGTACTAGCATAGCTATAAATGCAGAACGGTATAATATATACCTATTTAGAGTATCGTTGGTGGAGTGTATGGAGGATGTTTAAATTAATGCGACAAATAATTTTCTATTATTATTTTCATTCAGGAACTATAAATTGAATGTGTTGTATGATTTAGCTTTTGCTTGATAATCTCTATTCTATAATTTTGTACATTGCGCTTTCAGAGAGAATATTACGATTCATTTTATTATTCCTTTCAGATTTTGACAATAACATTCTATTCCAATAATATCCGTCTTATTAGAACCTGTCAAGTTTTCAAATGCTTGAACATGAAATACATACAATGAATTTCTCTTCTCTACCTCAAAATTATTTACTCCCTTTTCTTTATGACAGGTTGATAGACAAGGGGGGTTTTAAAGGAATCATTTCAATTCTAGAGATGGAGCATTAAGCAAGGAAAATCCTTTCTGTGCATTCAATCTCCATTATTCCAGAAATAGCTTATGCCTTTATATAATAGTGGATTCCAGGGAGGAAGAAAAAGAACGCGTTATTGATTTACATACCTGCGTCAGTATTTTGGCTTCTAATCTGAAATGCTACTCTAGGAAAGTAACCAACTCTGACATCCGATGGATGAAGTTACACTCAATTCACTTTTATGTTATATGTTATATCTTATATATATAAATTTTCTTTTCCAGATTCTGTCACCTGATAATCACATCAAATTGTCTATTATGTATTTGAAAAGTAGCTACACGAAAAAATCTCAATTTCTCTTGAAAGCTGTATAGATTCCAGTGTCAATATTAATAATTAAATGGTTTCAAAATTCTAGATTTCCTTCCAAATTGACACGGAAAACATTTTTACACTGACAAGTTTCAGTTAACAACAATATATGAATCTCCCACCTTCGCCAACTTGTATTTCCACGTTTATTTTATTTTTTCGTTTATTTCTAATTTATTATCAAGCATGCTTAACTTTAGCTTTTTAAGGAAGACTGGCGTGAGTCGGGTAAAAACTACCTACATTATTGCGGTACAAGTACATCTGCTTAATTTTGAATTCTATCTAAGTGTAAAAATGCATTTTTCGACACAATGCTAATGGACATGAAGTTTGAAACTTTTTTCATCGTGTGCGTTATTTTTGCGCAAATCCCAAAACAGTAAAAAACATTATAATTATTCACCCCATCGGCAAACTATTAAAAAGAGGATATTAGTGAGTGACCAGACCATGCAATGTTCAATAATAACAGATGTGTAAGCAAAAAATTAACTTCTGCTCCTCATTTCAGCACTTTAACGTATAGGTAACCTCTATATTACCATTCTGCAATTGAAGATTGCTGTGCAGGTGGTGTACAATTTGCATTTCTTCACCGAGTTGCCCAACATTTGCGATTATAAAGATGAATGGTCAAACATGCTACCCACTTGAAAAAATATACACGATTACACACGCATGACAAATAAGAAATATAAATATGCTCTAAACCCCATATCTTGACTGCACATTCGCCTTTTCCAACAACAACGGCCCGATCCGAAAATGAGATGAATAGCACGCAAACAAGAAAATAATAGAGTCAACAGTTGCACTTGTGTAGTTTTACTACTTCACATTCATGTTCTTGTATGCAAACCTAGTCATTAGAGTGATAGTCAAAAACCATCGTTGAAAAAAAACATCCTAAATTTACAAACATAAAAGCTTCTTTAATTCGTCCGTCTGGCTTAGAAATGTAAATTTTCTTTCTTCCTTCTTTTCCCTGACAA
Source organism: Sinodicranocentrus sp. ZH6 (assembly GCA_027743935.1). Classification (NCBI taxonomy): domain Eukaryota; kingdom Metazoa; phylum Arthropoda; class Collembola; order Entomobryomorpha; family Entomobryidae; genus Sinodicranocentrus; species Sinodicranocentrus sp. ZH6. The sequence continues at coordinate 40,908 of JAHZNA010000378.1, forward strand.
GACTAGAATTGAGAATCCCTTGACTTCTAATCCACCTTTCATTTCATTTCCAAATGATTTGCTTTGAAATTCATTTTTTCATAACTTCTATAAAAGAATCCTGTAATCTCCTGTAAGTGAGGTTTACGAAATGTGCTCCATACTTGATCGTTTTACTGTTTAGGGAATCCTCAAAATTTCATGAATTAGATGGCTGAATGAACAGGAAATATCCTAGAGAATCTGTGACTGGCAGCAATGTTAATTTTTCTTCTCTCAGAAACCGACCGAATTCTACATTTAAAAAAATCTTAAAATTGGGAAATATAACGATCCTGGAAATCATATATATTCAGCAACCCCTAATAAAAGCTGCTCTTGGGATGAGCCAAGCCAAGAATTTCTCATTATAATGAAATGAAATGGAGAGGAAGATAAAAATGTATTTTTTTGTAGAAAATCCTTGATATCCAGTGACACTTTCCTTTTGTCTGGAGCGATTAACGAAATTTACATGCGTCTATTTCATTACGCTATCAAAAATAATTTAAAGCAGACAGTCTCACGGAAAATGAATGAGTCCATTTGAAACTAATTATTTCCGTAACGCGTTTGTGACTTGGGAGGCATGCAGGTAAATGCAATATATAATTGGCCGAGCCGAAAGGCTTTCATGATAGTATGCTTATGTACGAATTAATTATTCAGTATGAAGAAGTATCTAATTACGAGAAATTATGTCTAGATGTATCCCACAATCTCTGTACATGCTGATTAATGAATATATGGATTAAGCAGAGCATTGTGTGTTTGCTCAAAGTATGATGCATTATTATGCACACCCCAAATATAATGACAGATAATTACAAGGCTTCAATCAAGGATTCGTTGATGTTTGAACAACAACTCTTTTCTTATTTTCTTATTATTTCCGTAAATGAATTAATGGATCATCGATATCTCTTGACAGTATAATAATAATAGTTATCATTATTACGCACAATCATTATTATATAGCAATCCTGACAATCAATCGTAAATATTTACGTACGTAGGTTTTTGTGGTTATTTTGTTGTATGTAATACTAAAATTACCTAAACTCTAGCATGTTTTACTAAAAACTATGTAGGTAAACGTAAATACGCACATACGTATGAACTTACAAGGTATATGTTTTGTATGCATAATAATAATAATTGATAATAATAATAATAATAATAATAATAATAATAATAATAATAATATACTCTTTATACCTAGCTATTCACAGATAACGTCATTAGATTGAACTTACATTAAAAATTAAATTACACAGTTTGATTACATTTCTTACATCTTCCTGTACACATGTTTGATTTTTAAAAATCTTTTAACAGTATTTTTCTATATACGTAGTTGTATGTCCTCTTACAAGTCTCCGTCGTAGTTGCATCATCAACAAAAAATGATTCCTCATTTTCATGTAAATTGCCACACACCTTAAATTTATACAAATAATGTTTACACGGCTAAACATGCACACACACACAGACATTCACTTTTTATGCATAATATATTATCACTGTACATCATTCAGAATCTTTTTTATACACCTTTGTTTTTTGTCGTACCGTGCGTACAGATAAAACCTATTTAATGAATAATAGCGATTACGAAACTTAATTGTTAGCTATTTCACGTAGGATAATATGATGTTTAAAAATTAAAAACTTTTTCGATACTCGTTTTTATATCATATACCTTCTAAAAACTTATCTCAACAAGGTCGACCAGAAGATGAACGTTTCAGCCTGAGATAAAATAAGGGACAAAATAAATTTCTGTTATGAAAGGGTCAACCAAAATGTAGCTTATTTTTGCAGTGGTGACTTCAACTAGCTATCAAAACAAATTTAAAATTTTTAAAAAAAGTGCGCATACAGCATGAAATAAATATGAGCGGCTGAAACAAATTAAAGGAACAAACTTGGCTTGTTAGATTGTTTTTTTCTTGTACACACTTGCAACTTATATAAATACGGTTTTAACAATAAATACCCTGTTGATATAAAGATTTTTTTGGGATATTTTGAAAAGTAGTGTATTAAAGTTACTTAAAACATTTACAAAACAAATTTTTGCTGAGGACTTTTATGCAGAAAATTGCATTTTTCTATGATTTTCGCCATCGTATAGCTTTTTGTCACAGATTTGTGTTTTTTTTTCAAAAAAAAGAGCAAAAGTGCTGAATCGTATTTAAGACAAGGAAAGCCTGAAAGATTCAAAGTGTTTTCATATGCCTAGTCGTATATCTTTGATTCACAGATTTGTTTTTAAGTGTGATTTTTAAATTTTTAGCAAAATGAAAGCTATCTTGGATAGAATATATAGATAGCTGTGTATCTAATTTTAAGTTTTGTTTAGTTTTAGTATACTTGACGAAAGCGAGAGAGTTTTTTTGCATTGTGCTGTGTAGCAATTCCTTAGAGTTAATCGTATATCTTGAGAAGTCACATTGGTTATGTTGATCGTGTATGTGTGTGAATTTTTTTTCGGATAGAAATGATAGATGGATATAGAGTGTAGTATATAGAAGTACAAAGTGACAAAGTACTTATATGGAATCTAATATAATTGCTATTTTCCCTATAGTCCTGAAAAAGCACTATAATCGTAGAGCAGAGTAAAAAAGGCAGGTAATCAATTTAAATTTGTATACTGCTCCATTGTCAGTCAAAACACAAAAGAAACTTTTTTCTGTGTTTGCCAGTGTTTCAAAGCATTTTTTTATATACCGTGTGTGATTGTTTTAAATGAACTCTACCTTTATCCTCATGTTTATAGCGACCTCTGAAATAAAACTGAAAATCCGGAAATATTGTTCTCTTCTGAGAGACGGAGGGATATCATCTAATTCGAAGACTGAGATACTGATTCACTGTTGGCTAGTTTGGCGGCAACTGTTTTGATGACATTCTGAAGCTGAAGCGAAAGATATAAAGATTTTCTCTCGTTTGGAAGATGTACGATCTCTTGTAGTTCATTTCCTCCATAATTTACATGTTGTTTTGGCAGTTTTATTTTTTTTCCAAGTTGACGATGATAAGTCGTGGTGATCCACATCCCATGTTTCATTTCTCCCCAGATTTTTTTAGCCATGTTTGCGAATGGTCATCTCAAACTGTTCAGTCGAGTTATTGTTGCCGTAAGTCGTTTTCAAAACACCAACAACACAGTTTGCACAAGTTTTAACTACAGAAGAATATATAACATGTTCTTGGAACGACACTATGTGGATCTTAAATAATTCAAATAATTAAAAAGGGTAACATTTCAATTTTTCCGTACAATTATTGTAAAAACGTAGTTACTTTGGCCGCGTGGTAGAAGTTATAAATATCATATCTGCATAGCAGACAGTGTCCAACCTCATTTCTCTTTGCTTTCTCTTTAACTTGTGGTATTTTTGGGGTTGTGGGCCTTATCTAATGTATTTTACGAGCACACACATAATTATTACTTATGTATAAATATAGGATTTGACGACGACGGTGATTATATGTTCACGATACGAAAAAAGGATTAGAACTCATGTCCTCACTAAAAACTCGGTGTTTTCTCGCAATCTTAAAATTGTGAAGAACATTAATAAGTGTACATAATTTAGGTATTATGGAAGATTAATTGACTTGATCGTTTCATTAGATTTTTCTTGATTTCATTGCATTCATATTCCATGTTCATTCACACGAAATCCATGTCTCTCTTTTCTCTTTCTGCCAAACATTTTCATGTTTTACAGCCCCCTATCATATTTTAACAAAAAGGTTGGCTAGCTCCCTCCGTCGTGGTGTTTGCCCTTATTGTGTAATACAAAAATTTGTTAATTAACGATGATTGTTTCAAACTTGGACTTTGCTAAAAATTCTCCTTAATGTGTATCTCTAGCGTTAAATATATATTAACACGGTAGGTAAAATTGTTGATTTGTTAAAATTAGTCTAATACATATTTTTTTATGCTAAAAAATCTAGCTTATTTCAAAGAGGAAGAGGGATGATGCTGTGATACATTAAGACGAATTGAAGAAGAAATGACGCGCACAATGTGAATTTTAATGGTCACATTATGCAGCTCTTTCCATCCTGCTCCTTCTCGTTGGCTGTGGAGGATTTGCTTCAAAGCTGGTTGGTTGGTTGGTGGTAGGAACCTGAAATCAGGAATAAGAGGAGAGAAATTAATTTCTTTAATTCATTTTGATCAGATGCTCTGATAAAGAAATTTACATTTAGATCATCATCATTATCAGCGGCATTAAAAAAGAAGCTGGGCAGGAGGGAAGGGATAAGAAGCTGTGAGCATGCTGCAAGAAAGATCTCAGGCCAACAGGTCGTAAAGAAAAGTTTTACTCCGGGCCGGGGGAAAATAAGATGAATTGCTTTTTAAGAAATAATAACAAAAGGGTTAATAGATCAAGTTTTTTTTCCATCTTTTTAAAATATATACCCATGTAGTTTGATATGATATGGTTTTATCATTGGCTATAAAACTTCAAAAAGTGCCATCAACTATGTCTACACATACACAACAGGGAAAAACGAGCGGTCGATGATTTTGGATGATGTTATGGTGTAAGGTTAAGTATAATGAAATGAATGATATGATATATTTATACATATCTCATAGGTATGAGTACATAAAACATTATGTTGTGTACATTCTTCTTGAGGATTTTATATTGCCCCATAAATCATACAATCAGACTGATCTAATCTCGTTGTCGTATATATAATATACGAACTTCTCTCCTAGCTTCTCTTGCTACTTGAAAAAAAATCATTTTTTTATCTCACCTTCAAAATCTAGCTCACCAGCATAAAATAGAATATAGAGATATATCCCCCATTACAAGGGACTTGTGTAAAATGCCTAATTTTCTTTTATTTCAAGAGAGAAATTGAGATTTTCTGTAAAATATATAGCCTTGTTTGAGCTAACTTCATACAAATTAGAAATTAAAGTCAGGCCGAGTGCACCAACAAAATATATGGCTTGTATGAAAAGCAATTTTTTTCTTCTCTCAACCCTACCACAAGTATAGGCTACAAGGTAGGTTGGGAAATGAGACGAGAAAAAAAAATATACACATAGAGTGTGGCATTGTATGAGTTGGAAAAAACGAAGGAAATCATTTCGTGACTGGATAACATTTTCACTCAAAGTAGTTATTGCGGCTCTTGATCCAACCAATGGTAAAATAATAACTGGTTTCTGGTAGTGGAAAACCTCAAATGAAAATACCTGCACCAACTCCTACTCATTATTTGCTGGAGCTAAAGCCCTCAATTATTATTAGCTGTATTGGAGTAATATTATCGTGAGTGAGTGGTGAGGAAACATGAATGCTTCAACATATCATCATGTGCAGAGGGTCTATCGCAGGTTTTTTTCCTTGTCGATATGATAATATGGGAATGATGATGATAGAAATGGAGAAAAAAAACTAACTCGGTGAGTTAATTACCTTTTAAAGGAGGTAGAGAAACAGGAGTTGAAAAATGAAATTGGAAAAGTAGCCAACATATTATTTTCCTAACCTTGTGCTCAGCCTTTATTTTTCCAGGCTTTTATTTCCCCCAACATTTAATTATTGAAAATGCTCCATTATACACAATGTTGTTTCTTTACAGAAAATCATGTAAAAAGTTGTGAGATGGAAAAGGCAGCCTTATTTTAGCGTGTACTCACGTGTGTGTAATGCAAGAAGGCAATATTTCTGTTGAAAATCCTTTGACAAGCTAATTTATTGTTGTGCTCTATCATTATTACACCAACGTGAGCAGCAGCAACAGCACAATTATACAAGTGCAATCTATCATACTCGTATATATTCGTAAATTACGGCTTGTTCCTCTATTTCCTTGCATGAAAATTGGACAAAAAATCATTCGTCATCACATCATCAGTCTCATTTATGGACAATTGTGATAAAAAAATTATTTCACTAATCCCTCTCGGGTGTTTCAGTTTTTCCCTGTCAGCACAAAGAGTGACAAAAAATGGAAGGATTTACAAGGGGAACTATTTAAAAATGCATTAAGACACATGATTGAAGGAACCACAGTTATGGACTAATTACACAAGTGGGATAAAAGCCTGGACAAGTTTTTTTTTTCAAATATGAAAAAAGGTGGATTAGATAGACGGGTTAGAAAAGATATGACTTTTGAGTTTTGAGGATGATGATAAAAAAGGAAACAGGATGAGGAAAATGGTCCAACTTTCGGGTTTTCTCTTTTGTTCCAAACTCTTTTCTTATTTTAGGCCATTATTACTACAGACAGACTATACTCACTCCTTCTTTTTCTACAAATAAGTGAGCATTTCAAATGTGGTTTACTTATGTAACGAGGGCCTACATTAGGGTACACAAGTTTTTCGGATAATATCCTTCATATGCATAATACACAGAGAGCTCGCGTTGGGAAGGCAGGAAAGAGGAAAAGGAGAAAAAAAGAAGAAATTCTGAAAAAATAATGAGTTTCCATTGCTGCACATGATCCAAGTTGTTCGTGACGGGTTAGATGGATTTATGCCTGTTTTTTAATGTAAAATTCATCATAATGCTCATCATCACTAATGAGAAGCTTTACACACAGACAGTACAGCACCAAGCGGATGGTGAGTGAGTTTGCTGATATAAAGTACGACTTTTTTCTCCACAATTTCCATTGTCAGTACATAACTTTTTAGCCTGAGTGAGCCCGTTAATTTTCACACGCCGGAATTCCAGATAAAACTTTAATGACTTTTTTTCTCCTTTTCCTTTCATATTGCTTTGCACTTGGGTAGTCGTTTTGTATTTAATACTGTATTATCATTCCCACCACCACCACCCTTACTACCCTCTTCTCCTCCTACTTTTTTTATTTTCTCTCCCTATTTCTCCAGTTATGTGTGTGTTTTTTTTAGAATAAAAAAAATTGAGAGAAAAAACCAAAATCCAATCGTGAAACAAGTATAACCCCACATTCCAGATGAAACAAGAGGGTTACGAACTTAAACATGGGGCTTGGAGAATGAAAACATGATAAATACTTTCTCGAATGAAGAAAACTGAATGAATGGAGAAAAAATCTAAATGAAACTGGAATGAATTACATTGTGTTTATGCATATACGTTAGACGAAGTGGGTTGTATAAAATTGGGAAAAGTTTTCCATGTATCATTTTCCCTCTCTCTCTCTCTCTCTCTGCTTTCATTAGCCATCCATCCGAATTGTTGTTACAGTGTGGCGGCGGCGGATGGTGCCTATCGAATTACATACTTTGAGATTACAAGAAAATAAATGGAATTCCAGAAGGAAAAAGAGCTCGAGATTTGCCTCTCTGCTATGGAAAAGAAAATAATAATGGGGAAAATATCCAAGCTTCCAAGAACCCTGCCTACATTCATAGTGATTCAATAGAAATAGATGAATGAATGAATGGATGGATGAAAATGAAACATTCTGAATCTTTTGGATTCCTCCAGGATGGATCCAAGATTCCATCGTCAGATCAGTAAATGCCGAGCGAAGCGGTTTTCGGTTTCATTATTTCCATTCCATGCTCCACACATATGCCTTGTACACTCTCGTTGCAAATCTAATCCACTTCTTTGATATAACCATAAGCCCCCTTTTATCTTTATATGAATGTATGATAGGGATAGTCAGGGAAATTATGTAATTTTCCTAAAGCCTATTTCCTCCTTGAGTATTTTTGCTCGTTGATTACATATCTACATTTTCCGTTGGCTCCATACCGATCCTCTCTTTTTTGTCTTTTCTGCTTTTTCCTGAAAGTCAGCAGATTTGCGAGGAGAGATAGACGAAGAGAGAAAATGAAAAGGACACTAGATCCGAGAGGGAATGCAATGAAGGATATTACTTTTTTAATGCAAAGTGCACTACGTAGGCATTTTCTCTCTAGGATGATTTGATGAGACAGGATGGGACCGAGGGAAAAAAATATGAGTCTTGCTATACATCCTATTTGGTAAAAGATTGCACCATATCAGACTTTTCTTTTTTCGCTTTGCTTGATCCATATCCATCCAATCCGTCCCAGCTCGCTTTTCTCTGGTTGGATTGAATAGAATCTGTGTGGGATCCTATCTGATGAAGCGCATCTGTTTCCAGTCTCCTGCTGAAGCCGCCTTCTCTATCAAATTATTCTTACGACAATGTATCATCCCATGTTGTACTTTTTCTTAAACTGCACAGAATCTCGTTGGATGGGATGCAAAAATAAAAGTCTATTCAAGGCAACTATAAGATGGAGCGGATAAAAAGAAAAACTCGTCCTTATAAAATATGCATGTATATGTGTCCTTCCTTATTGTGAATGTTACGTGGATATTAGCATAACCACACTGTATAATTTTATTCCAAGTCGAGTTTTTACGAGAGGCGCATGTTAAATGTGAACTACCATATTGGATTATTTTGTGATGGGGACGATGATGATATCAAGGATAAAATGTCATGTGTGCAAATCCAAACTTGGAAATGAACCCTCATAATGCTAAATCATACATGCCATGCACAACTAAAAGTGGAAAAGCCAAAAGAGCATAAGCAAGACACAAACTTGAGCATTATTTACTAGTTTCAATTTTCTTGAATGATCCATTTTTCTCAAAAATGAGTGATGATGACTCATTCTAAGGAAAAATAAAATTTCACCTTACCTTAGAGAATGATGATGGGAGGAAGGATGTAATTAAAACGGGTTGGAGGAATAACACAATTTTCCCATTTCTTCTTCTTCAGTTGTGTAAGAGTAGTCGGTAGTAAAGTCCTTAGATATCCACGATGTAATGTGTAGTTGTATAATATATTAATTAAATATTATCATATATATTTTCTCCATTTAAAGTGTACGTCGGTTTTAAATGTGATGACCATAATACTGGGGCGGGTATTGGTACGCCTCGTTGTGGTAGTCAGTCGGAGGTCGGTGCATCATATGCTGTCCGTCCATCATGTAGCCCATCGAACCATCCGGACTGTATGCCCCACCTGGAGCACCGTGAGGAGGGAACACTGGATTAAAATAGATTCAGCTTTGAATACAATGAATGTAAAAGTATAATGGGAGCGAATTACTAACAAAAATTACTTTTATTTCCGCTCACGCAATATTATCCCTTCCCATTTTCTCCCCTTTATAGACACAAACCCACACTCATGTACTTTATGTTCAACTCGGCTCGCATGCACTTTTATTTTACTCTGGTGAACCTTATGATTCGTGTGTGCTACCTTGATATGAGGTGTACAACTCCCCCATTTCATTTTCATTCTATTATGTGTACATTTTCGTGTTATTATGTAGTTTAGCCAACCAGCCTGCCTCTCAGTTGTCAGTCAAGTCAGCTCACTCACTCAGTCACTCATTCTATTCAACGAACCGTGCTCACTCATTTGAGAGAAAGGAGAAGAAAAAAAATGTCCGTCATTTTGTCGTCCTCCTCTCTCTTTTATTATTAAACTTTACATCAAGTAATGACTGCAAGTGTGGTGTGTGCGAATGCACATGCTAAAAAAAGATTGTTACACTCTCCCGTCCTCTTATTGGACACTGCCAGCTTGACTACGAGAAGGTGGTCATGCAATGGGAAAAAAGCTCTCAAATGTCCAGAGTCTCCGCCATGATGGACATTTCCCATTTTTGGCTGACTGCATCGCATTTACCTTAACTAGCCATGCCATGCATGGACTATCTCACTTGACAGATGGAATAATTGTTAAATGCTACCTGAGTGGTTGGATTGTTAGAGGATTTTAATTTATTGATGTGATTTTTAGGTCACCATCACTCTACCCTTACTTAGTTTTGTTGAATATTACCCCGGCAAATGGAAAGAGAAGTTGGGAAAAATGCAAAGCTTATCCTTTTTTTAAAAAAAATACTACGATCCTGTACACACAGTATCAATGCGTAGCTTCCGCTGTCTCTTGGAAATCTCAAGATTTATGAGGAGATATGCATCTTTTGGAAAAAGCCCTGTGCTCACACAAGAGTACTAGAACGAGGAGTGCTTCCAGACTGGCAGTGGCAGTAAAGCAAAGAGATAAATGGGCTTGAAGAGGTGTTAGGAGAGCCATTAGACTGACCCAGCTAAAATCCATGCTTTTTTCCCTCCTTCATCGAGAAAGTACACAATTCTTTTCTTTCTCCATTTCTACATGTATTTGTCTATTTGTCTGGCTACTTGTCTACCCTCGAGGAGGAGTAGGATAGATATGTATTCTGTTTAGTAAAGCTAAACAAAACCTGGAAATCCATAGCTTTTGGAAATGGAGAAAAAAACAAATCCGAAAAATACCGGCCCATTACTCCTCTCCATATGAATGGCTGAATATGTACATGTTTTTTTCTATCCTGGCAATTTTTGGAAAAGAAGGGTGGAATCCATCCTCTCTCTCTCTCTCTCTCTCTCTTTTCCAGTTGATTCTAGGAAGGGAAGTAAAAGTGGAAGGAAAGAGGAAGGAAGGATGTCCATTGTCAGAATCAGGATGGTTGAGAGGTGAAAGATGAGTCCTTTGGGTTCACTCTTATCCATAACCATTGAAAAAGTTGGAGGAGAGAGAGATGAATGTACACATGGAGGGAGAGGGAGTCCTCCTCTTAAAACCACTACAACTACCACCACCTCCACCTCCTACTCGAACACAATGGAAAACACACATAATGCACACCTCTATCTCTTTCCAGAGAGAGAGATAGATAGCCAGTCATATCTCCACTCTAGTGTTCAGGATATTTTTTTGTGTGTTGGTTGCTTTGTGGAAAAATAAAGTTCACTGTTGCTGTTGTTGTATGTAAGATTTGATACCACTTTGGACTTTTGCTTCCATCCCATTATTCTCTCCGAGTGGCCGATATGTTTGTTAAGTGCTCTTTTTTTGTGATGAATGCATTTTCAGCTGGAGAGCCACCAACAACAAAACTCTTCTTCCAAATCCTCTTTTCACATCTTTGTATACATTCCAAAGATTTTTTTCCTCACAAAGAGGAGGAATTTATATCTAAATGTCATAAAAGGGAAATATGAAGAGTTTTGGATGTTATATGAGTAAAACTCATTGTAGAAATGAAGTAACTTTCCTAATGCCCAAAAGAGGGGGAGGAGATGCGTGATGCGGTGGTAACATACGTGCTTCATGACAGATGATGATGGTTCCCTCTAGAAACCTTTTTTCCACTTATAATGAGGCAATTAGCACTCAAGAGAGAGCACATCATATAATAATATCGTCATATATGACCACACCAACCACTTCTAGCTTTAGTGAAAATGGTGGTGGAGAAATGCAATCTTCACTGATACACATATCACCTTTTCTAAGTAGCTCTCTTTTCCCGAGAAACTTTTTCTCCACAAAAGCTCCTTCATACATACGTATATGTGCTCTCTCACTTGAGTGAAAACTGAGAAGGGATTATTTCCATTGCATTATTATTGCCAATGCTATTATTAGTTTGCTCCTGTGAGCGTACGTGTGAATGGAAAGTTCTCCGCTTTCGCTGGTTCGATACTGGCCTTGGAAAGCATCTCCATTTCGGATCCTGTCTTAATGGAGCTGTGCGTATGCAACGTGAATACTGCGTACCATGTTCTACCTAACTGGAAAAAAAATTCCCCTGTTCCTTCTTTTCATTTACTATCATTACACTGCTTTTTCCCGAGCAAAGAAAAAGGGTGGATACGCAAGGCTATCAAAAGAAATGACAGCTGCCCTTGATTGATGACACTTTTTCCCATTTTCTCTCTTCTGTGTTGTGAGAGTGTGTGCAACGAGAGAGGATTTTTGTTGAGAAATGCAACGCCACGCATTTTCCAAAGCCTTTCCCATTGACTAGATGACGACGAAAAGCTTCCAAAGGAGTGATTCCATTACTGGAGCGGAACGTTTGGAAGGAGGGAAATGCATATTTTGAAATATGTGACGTTATCCTGTAAATGCAATTTGATCCTATGGCATAAAAATTTACGCCTTTTTCCTCTGCCAATTTTTGCCGTCGGCTTTAATTGAGGTTGACCAATAATCACCTTTATTTTATCAAAGGAGAAGTCTTAATTGACCAATCTTTATCTTTCCCTTTTTTTGTTCTCAATCTTCTCTAATGTTTGTCGTCTGCTACAAATATACACTTTTGGTTAGTCTTTATTATTGCAAAGCTTGCCGACATCAATCAAACGGTGGCGGTGTGCTTTTCGACTTTTTTTTGTACATGTCGAACAAGTATTTTATTGCTTGCCGGCTTAAATAACTTTTTCATCTTGTTGGTGTACTTTACTTATTAGAGTTAATATAAAGATTCTGATTGTCTTGGGAAGAACTCTAGGTAATAAATTTGCCATCAAGATAGCAAGCAACCAAATAAACTGCGCACCTGGCTTGATTACATCGTGTTTTTATTTGCTCCTGCTTCAACAGCAAAGATACTTTTTGAGAATGGGAGAGAGAGAGAGAGAGAGAAAAAAAAATCCTTTATAGAGATGTGCACAGCTAGCCTGTTTTTTTATTCTGTAATGTCCACTAATTCAATCCAATTTGTTAGAGTCCTTTAATGGACCGGCAATTTGTGGCAATCTGAAGTGATGGACCGTTTTTTATCTTGTGCTTTGAGAAAAAATATATAATTCCAAGAAGATGTCTTAAAGATATCACCCACACGTTCTCTTTATTTTTTCTCCTCTTCTCTCGTCGCCAACACTGTATGCTAGACTAGATCTCCACTTCCCAAAAAGCTTTTGACCAAAAATGTACAAATTTTCTGATCGCCTTTTACAGTCAAAACCATTCACTTTGTTGGTCCCCATTCATTTCACAGAGAAGCAAACTGAAAAAATCTAATTACTGAAAATAAAAAAACAGCTGGGGACTGCTTCTGCTCCAAGTTATCTTTTTTCTACTCTCTGGTTGATAAATTCTAAGCCATTTTAGAAACCGGTGGGTGCCTGAGAAGAGGGGCATTATCCAACATCGGGATCACCATGATAAGATACTCTATCACAAATGGAATCCGCTCCAGAAAAATACCAATCCAATCTTATCCCTCAAGAAAATTGTAGAGTGGGTGTACTTCTGGAAAACCAGATTTACCAAAACCAGAGGAGAAAGCAATGCTTAATACAAATGTCACTATGAGGGGGAATCCGTGATGATGGTAATTGACTGAGTGACGACAATGAGTGGATGACATGATGATGATGACGAAGTCAATCTTGCCTTGGCTGTGATACATATACCCCATGTTGTTCATATAAACAGATCAATCCACTCTGTATAATTTTTTTTTTGTGTGTGTGTGTAGTTTCCCTAAACTATGTAATCCGAATAGCCAAGCTTAATTTTTTCCGAGGGTAATGCCAATACACGTAATAAAAGGCTAGGAATGGTGCCATGTACTAATTGAGCGAAGGCAGAGAGAAGAGAAAATGATAACACGGCGGCATTTGGGGACATGTCTGAAAGAGTCGCAATGTTGAACAAGACCTATTGCATTGATGATGATGGTGATCATCATCATCAAGTTGATGATGTGATGGCCCATCCATGCTTCTGGTGGTGATGATGATGATGGTGGAAAAGAAGAAACATGTCTTGTTCATTAGACAAGTCCCAGTTGATTTGATACCGACTTGTGGAGAGCGAGGAAGGCGAGTTTTTGAGAAGAGATAGAGGAAAACAAGGCTCTGCCTCAAGAGACAAGGGAAAATAGGGAAAGATTGTGTGTGCTCTAGCTCTCTGTTTTGTGGCTGTTCTCCCTACACCAGTTACGTAGACGATGATTAGACACTACATGACTCTGTACTTTGCGGTCAGTCTCATGTCCAACTTTACGACTTGTCTCTCCGTCCACGCTCATGTCCACCTACCTCTCTTCCCAATCCCGTTGCTACCCTTCCTAATTATTTATTTCACCTCTTCATTTATCCAAAGAGAAAACCGCAAAAAGGAGAGAAGGATATTATGCTCGGGAAAAACAAGGCTTAGCTCCTTTTGAGCCAAAGAGCGTGTGTGGAAAACCGCTACACGTGAAGTGGAACTAAAAACTTTGCTACAAATCTCCTTGCTCAAAAAACAAAGGGAAATGGAAAACCGCACAGAGAGGGAATTAAAGGAGAAAATTGTCACACATAATTCACCTCTTAAGAAGAAAACGTAGCCTTTTATTAGAGGGAAAGGGTCACCTCTCTTTTAATAATATTTTAGAGGAATAGTAGGTAATTTTGGTAAGGAATAGGGTCATTGCACGAGATTGGAGTATAACAGAGGACAAAATTATATTTTATGTTTTTCTTCCAAAAGCTCATATAAAATTAGAGGGTGAACTTTAGAAAATAGTTGTTTTCTCTCTCTTTCAGCTGCAATAAGACAAATTAGGTTTTTCTCGTAGGAAAATGAGAAAAGCCTGCTAAATTCTGGTGATGGATGAGTTTGACTTGTTGGAGTTGAGGAAAATAATAGTGCACAAGTGCACAGGCCATTTTTCTCCTTTTATTTTATGCAAATCATTTAGGATAACAAATACAGAGTAATTTGGAAAACCAGTTGTTATATAATAGCCATCGTGTGCATTGCTAGAAGATATATTTGTGTTTCTTGTCACATTCCATAGAGAACTAAATGTTGTAGCTTGAAATACCAACTTTTTTTAGCAGATCAAACGTTTAAAGCTGCAAGGGTGAAAAAGGCTCGTTTCTGGTGATGACGTCGACTATCAAGACAAGATGTGCTGATGGCATGGGTCAATCCAATAGAATTTTATGGCCACACCGGCTGCTACCCCAGAAAATCCTAATAACATGTATCCCATGTAAAGTGACTAACTACAGGGTTGCTTTTCCCTCCTCCAATTCATACTTGGTGTAGAGAAGGGATGAAATGGAGCAATTGGAAAATGTGAAAATTATGAGAAAATGAAGAGGATTAAATAACCGGTCTTGTTGACCCTGCCTATTTATATAATAGTGTGTACATGCATAACATACATATTAGACGCAAATGGTGCTCCTCTCCAAAATGGCGCATTACTACACAATTTCCCAGTCATTTTCTTAAAAGAAGAGGAGGGCTGCTACTGCTCCACACACAAACTCTCACATGCATCTCCAAAGGACACAAGAAGACGACTGGGCTTCATGAGAAAAGTAATAACTCTTGGCTGTGTGAATTAATCTGTCGCTGGCATCAGGTTGTACGTCGCATTTCACTTGCTCCCTGGTATACTTATGTGCAACTATCTAAAACGTAATACATGTGGTGCAAGAGAGGAGGTCTTTGTGACAAGTTGATATTATTACCGCAGTTATTTCACTTTCAGCTATTTCCTTTCCTGTTGTTGATGTTGGTGGTGCGAGGATGCCAGCGGTGCTAAAACACATAGCTAGAGTTGAAAAACACCATGAGAGCGAGAGTTTTTTTTCTCGACTGGGGAGGATGTATTATTATGGGGTGTTGAAAATATGACCACTCTTTCCACGAGGACAGCACCAGATGTATTTAATAGGATTTTTGGGAACAGCAGCTTTTACTTAAAATGAACCTTGTCATTGTCATATATTGCTTGGGTGTGTGGAGAAAAGAGCCCTTTTCTTCTTCCAACACTGCTGCTTTTACACAAGGTTTTGGTGGGAAAAAATAAAGAAAAAATTATGAGGCTTACTCTCTGCTCCTCCACGTTGGCATCGTAATGATGTCAGCTTTCAGAAAAGACATGGCACACACGAGCTTAGGTAATAGAACAACGACTGGGCAGGTTTTTCGGGACAAAATTATGAAGAGAAAGTGCTTTCAGATATATTTTAGGGATTTAATTTTTTTACAAGGAAATTCGTATTTTGCAGAAAGGTATAAAGGTATGCCAGCTTAGAAAACAAAATTTTCTCAGAAAGCTTGCTTGTCTACATCTTGATATAAAAATAAGCGCATGTAACAAGTAGAGAGAGAGAAAATGAATTCATTTTACAACCTGATATCTCCACTTGAAAGGATACAATATCCCGGTAATATATGAGGAAGCTTGGGAAACACCGATAATGCATCGTGGAGGATATGTGTAACACGTGATATGTTAGCCAGACATTATTTCTGGTGTATATTTCGAAGGAGTTGGTTGAGTCATTTGAGAAGCCTCATGATAGCCCATTCTTCTTGACGGGAATGAGTCGCTGGAGAGATGGGAAAGGAGGAAGGAAGGAAAAAGGAAACGGGGAAAAAACTATCAACTTTTCCCTATATCCTTTACTCTATACCAACCCGCCATTCCACCTTATTACACCGCCACCACCGCCATCACACCACTTCAATTCAATGGGATCCAGGTCGGATGCAAAATGTGTAATCGAGTGATTTTCAACTACATTTCCCATTTTCCTCAAAAAAAAACCTTGCATACATCAAGGGAAGTGAAGTCATGAAACAAGCGAAGAGACGGGAGTCATCTTCCCCCTTTGCTATTTCCCAAGGTTTGCGTTTTTTCCCTTTTCGTGTTTCGTTTAGATGCGTCTGTAGTAGTGTGAGCGACGATACGTTAACTGTAGTTTATGAGGATGGATACATTTCGTAAAGTATCTTTCCGCGTAAGTAAGTAATTCCGTTAGAGTAATAATGCATTTCAGAGTGCACAACCAGCCACCATCCATCCCCCGTGCAGGCAGGTCATATGAATACATTATTTTACGTATGGATATATTCATCCTTTAAGATAAACCCCTAAGTACCTATATATGACTCGCTCGTATCGTCTTCATAAAAATAATATCATTTTCTGCTTGCCTCTCCACACACACACACCTAAATTACCTCTCGAGGCTCGTTACTTGGAGGAGACGACAATGAGCAAAAGTCAGTGTGCACGTTGTAAAGGGATGAGATGGCGTTCAGTACAATATAAAAAGTAGGTATCAAGTCAGCCAGAAAATTTCACCGTATATCTCTTCCCTCATATTTTATTCACGCATACATTATACGCATCTCTGAGTTGGTGAAAGTCACCAGAAAAAAGACATCCTCTTAATGTCCAATTTTCTTTTTTTCTTTTCTTCACAACAATTCTTTGAGCTGATGTGAGAGCATGATATTTTATGCAAGTGAATGAATAACGCGTGACGTCGAATGGGAGGATAATATTGCGCGAAATAAAAGTCGCTTTTGTAGAAATTCAAAACTTACCGCTTGCTCCAGCCCGGTTTGACTGATCAATGAGTGGCTGCACAATTCTCCGCCTAGCATTGATAAACCTGAAATAAAAATTAGGGATTACTATCATTTATCAACATTATCTCAATTAGTGATATAGAAGGAAGGTATAATCCGTAGAAAATGATGTTGCAGTTGAGTAGACAAATGGAAGCAACCCTTGAGCTACTGATTAGTTTACATTTTCCACAAGGGAGAGAGGGATAGAATCGGATACAGAGTGAAATCCGATTAGGCACCGACCCACTCATTCAGAATCACACCACCCCAGGAAAGAAAAAATCCAAGCAAGGTCAAAGCTTGTTTTTGAGTTTAACTTGAAAACAGATTAGGAAGCTTATCTTTTTGCTAAAAAGCCCTGTAAGAAATAAAGCCGCTTAGGAAGGAGCTCATAGTACCCCATCCTTTCCATCTATTTCTCTGCTCATTACCAATGAGCTAATTTTGGGACGAGAATTTTCAAGAAAATGACGTGTTTCTAAGCTTCAGAGAGGAAGGGAAAGAGTGAAATTAAATTAATGCAAAAGCACACACATTAAACAAAGTAGTTTATCTCTCATTTCGGGGAAAGATACACAAGAGGGAAAAGGGGAAACTGCCTAATTTGCCATTTTACTAATCTCACCCACACACATGCACAAGTAGCTAGAGTGTATGCGCTCATTCTTGAAGTTATGTTTTTGTTTTTGAAGATAACGAGAATAAATTACGCCAAGTGCACACATCCCAGGCATGTTATTAAGTGTGATATTTTGTTTGTGCGAATGCAAAAGTGAGCATTGGAAATTTTCAATGAGACTCTCGAAACTAGAAAGAGAGAGAGTTTTCTCTGTGATCCATTTGCATGTACTCATTACTCATTGCAGAGGATTTTGAGGATTAACAAAAACAACAATACCGGAGATGTGTATGTGTGTGTTTGGGAACTACGTACACACGTACGTGTGCGCTTGGTTGAATGAAATGATTCCGTGGTGGAATTCAATCCAACTGTACAACAGAGAAGCTACTTTATTGCGAGAGACTTGACTCTGGAGTTTTGGAATGCTCTTTCTCCAGCTGAAAGGAAGGAGAGGAACATCAGAGATATTATTTTTGATAGAGAGCTTACAAAAGATCGAAAGCTGACTTTACAAATGGGTGGATGCGGCTAAGGAAGGAAATGATGTTTACGAGCCGTGCCATTGCATTCCCGTCTCTGAACTCTACTACTTTCTGTAGATTCCTCGAACATGATGATAATATATCCAACAAGGTCTCCTTTATATATATATATATATATGTAAGCTCTCATGCTAATAATAATAATATCAAAATGTGTATCGGCAAAGGAGACAAGAGGTCCCACTGAAACATGAGTGAAAGTGGTAATAAAATGGGCACTGGAGCATACTGCAAATTGGAGACTTTTTGGGAAGGCATGCATGTGTTCGAGTTGTGTGTGGTGGAAAAGTATTCCAATGTTACATCGTGTACGTATTATATATCCACCGGGGATCTCTAGGGATCATATGGAGGGATCTGCAAGAAAATCCTTGGGATTGGCAATGGGATGACGGAGAGAATTCACAATCAACTCATTGCCTCCTTTCGCTTCAAGCTGGAGGAATACACAAGAGTGTTTCGAATAGGCAGTGATGGTCTCTCTATTACGCAGTTGTTTTTCATTCGTTTACAAACTTTGTTTAATTAATTAACTGATTTCGATAATTGGAGTATGTTTACTGCGATTATTGATGATTCAATGGAATCGATGCCTCATAACCTACGCTAATATTCTCCTATGATACAACTAAAAATTTGATGCTGGCGTTAAATTATTCTCATTTTTATATTACATGACTGTTTTTCAAAAGTAAATATTGCAAGTTTTTTATAAATTAAAGTCTGTCATTAAATTGTAGAATTATTACTAGCATTACGAGTCAAAATTAAACCAATCGTTTTTCTCAGAGATATTTTACAAAAAAAACTAGCAAGATGACTACATCAAAAGCAGAAGTAAAGGGAGTGCACAAGTCAGTATTGATTTTACAATTAACAAGCCTCCGCCGGAAGAGGGCTTAAAATGTACAAATGAACGGATGAATGAATGTCTTGTTGGCTGTGAATGAAGCTTTCAACCTCGGAAAATGTTTTTCCATGTATAAATTCATCTTCTAGGATGACTTATATAAGATGTGTATAACCATCCCGAACATATTCCCATTTTCTCAGAGAAGATTTTGACTTTGTGTTAATGGCATTGAATGTGTAAGTGATAGTAATTCCTATTTTGCCCCTTCTCTGACGATTTCAAATCGGCTCATGTGATGTGATCATTATGATTAGTCTTGCTCAAACTTCAACCCTTTTCCTTTCCCTCCCTTATTGCCATTATCATTGAGAATGGAGAAGGATTTCAATCCAATGCGTAGTTTCCCCTTTTGATATTTTACACAATTACTTTTTTTCCCTTTCCACTGCACCGGAGTGCAACTGTGAAGTAATCAACATTGCATTTCTCGCTCACTTTCTTCCCTTGTCATGCGATTGATTGATGACCAAGTGAGGATAAAAAAAGGTGGAGACTTTAGTGAGAAAGTTGAGTAGTTTTTCGCATCCTCACACAACTATCAAAAAGCAACACTTTCCCGTATTTCTAATGTAGACTTGATTCGAATCCAGAAATAAAAATAACTGGAAATTGAAGAGGAAGCCAGAAGACTCTTCTCCTTTCTCGGAATCATCATCATCATCATAAAAAATTGCTTACATATGCACACATGCCCTGTCACTAGGGTGTCGTTACTCGTTACATTTGACAGGGAAAATGCATATACCCCCTGCTCCTTCGTGACACAACGACACATTCAAATATTCAAATGGTATAAACAAAAAATAAAATAACATCAGAATATCTCTCTCGAAAAAAAATAAGGTAACTTTAGTGTATGCGGTAGGTAAACCTAAGTAAAAAAAAAGCTATACATAAGAAATAAAGTTGATTGCTGTTGGGGGAGATGGGTAGACGCAAAAGTGGAAAATAGAGGAAAAAGGATCAGCATGCATACACCATCAAGTAAAAAGGGTACACATAATAACACATTGCAGATATATAATGTATGCACACACGACGACGACAACCCTGGTGAGCGATACTCATCTTCATCTTATCATTTTAGAAAAAGGCCTCCCTCCACGTATCCTCTTTTCCACTCAAGAAAATGATAATTCTCAATGGCTCCTGCTTACATATGCATGGTGAGGAAAAATGCTGAGGGATTTCAAACAACGACATTCCCATTATATTGTGCACTAGTGACGGAAAAGTCCAATTTCCTCCCGGAGAAGGAAAAAAAGCAATCTCCCTTTTTCCTCTTGTGAGCTTATGTGTATAAGAGCAACAGCCATAATGCGGTATTTGCATCCTCCTGTATGAATGAAAGAATTGTATGGAGAAAAAGAGCCGATTTCAATGCATAAAAAGGTACATTAGATTAAACCCGGATTCACTTCCAGGGCATATTAAAGTGCGTGTGTAATGGAAACTGGGATGTTATGACAGGAGGAGGCAGACAATAGGAACATTTTGATCTAATGCCATAATGTCCCATTCTTGTCACTCTTCTCACTCATTCATTCCCATACTTTGGAAACATTATATGGCTTTGTTATTGCTCTTAACCATTTGTGTACTTCTTTTTTTTTCTCTCTCTCTCTCCTTCGCCAAGGTTAACAATGCAATGGAAGGAAAAATATAGTGGAAAGGACGAGAAAAAATAAATTCCGAGATTACTCGTGAAAAGAAAGACCACGAACCAATTTCATGGATGGTCAATAGGGAGAATTGTTGCAGAGACCTGAGCACAGAGAAGAATTCTTTTCTCCAAGAAAATCAGACCATGTGCAGTCACCGCACGTCTCCTTGCCCCGACAGAGTCTGCAGAGAAAGTGACCCCAGAAGTGCACCTCACCCAGAAAGGAAAATCCGCTTGGAAAAGAATTTCCCCTTTCTTGTCATCTTCCCACTGGTTACTGTTTCTCAACCATATAACTTTCCCTTGCCTCTTTAGAATATATGTTTTTCTTCACGAGGAACTACGAAGGAAGAAAAGTAAGCTTCCTTTGAAACATTATCAAAAATCCAGAGCCAAACTCATTCTACAGGCAAGTGTCAACAAGGCAGTTTCCGTAATTTCAGCCAACTCTCTGGGATCATTTTAATGACGGTATTGTGGGTCGTTTAATGGAGTGTCATTTCAGAATGACCCGTGGAAATCATCCAACGAACATGTTCATCTATGTCGCCATATATGTGTGCCCGTCCTTCCTGCTCAATATAATAATCCCCTGCTGCTACCTTTTCCCCTGAAAACATCTCAATTTTCTTCATATGTTTCCCTCCTTTGCAACCCTGAAGGAGGATGATGTTCCAAGGGTGATTATTATGAAGCGTCAAATATTATATTTTCCTTGTAATAATAATACCCCGTGATGCACATAAAATAAACTTATTTTGTCTTGCCTTCTCCCTCTTAAAAAAAAGCTTCACAGATACTTTTTTTCGCCAGTTTGACAACTCTCCTTGACTTTTGCTGGTGGGCCGTGTGTGACACAAGAGAAAAAGAGAAATGTATAGGATGCAAGAGATATCCATAGTGGCGGCGACGACCCGTCTGATGATGATGTCTGATGTCTCCTATTGCTTTGAGCTTAGCTCATGTCTTTTTTTCCCCTGTACAGATATATATTCCCTTCTCAAACACTCTTCCTGCTGAGCATGCAGTTTTTATCATCGCCACGAAGAAAAAAACGGAGAGCATAAGACGGCGACTTTGGACGCAAAAATAAGTCCTTTCCATGATAGCTATACAAGGGTATAATATTCATAGCCGAGTTTCTCTTCTTCTCGCTCAATTTCCCTAGCTCAGCAGGAAATCTCAGCAGCTAACAGCAAGCAGCAGAGTGAGCTCCTGTCATCATCTTTTTTCTCTCAAGCTGGAGCAAAAGGAGAGAGCACCACTGATAAAAAAAGTTGGTCCTTGTCGTTGTGTTAACTTATTACTTGGATTTCTTGCCTTGTGTGATGTGATGCATACTTCTTTTGGAATACAATTTTTCGCCTAACCCCTTTTTCTCACTAGGGCGGAGAGACCTTTGCCTTTTTCTTATATCTAGCTGACTCTGGGAAATGAGGTGGAGGATAAGACACCAAGCTTTTGTGAAAAAAGCAATCTTGTAGAGAAAATGTTAGATTTTCGTTAGACACTCGTGAAAATGGGAACGGGAGAAAATGTCTTGTCACGTTTAATGATGGTGTATCACTGATACGGACGGTATTTTCGAGAAAAAACCTACAAAGCTTGGAGAAGATGAGCTTCATCAATCTGGAGCTAGGTAAGAGATTCGAGGCATAGTCCAGATAAGGTTAATAAGACAGTTGGGATAAACTAGGAAGTATAATGAGTTATAACTCATTACAAGTGTGTATATTACATACACTCTCTCGTAGTTTTCGTCATCAATGCTCATCCAGTGATTTGATCAATAGCAAATATTACAGACAAATGAAACTTACTTTGAGAGAAAAGTGCATCGTAGTTTTGGGATTTTCAATCAGGATAAACTTTTATTTTCTAATAGCGAGTATAAAAAAAGGGAAAAGTTGTACGTATCAGTTTCCTTTAGTAGGAATGACTAACCAAAATAGGGAAAGCAAACCCGGAAGAAAAGTCATTACTTCGAGACAAGTTGAATAATATACATAAGAATAAAAGTGGAAATTGAGGTTGGCTTTGGGTGCAGGGAGTCCAGAAGAGCATTTCATGTTGTCGAATGAGAAAAGATATTTTTAATGGAGCAAGTTTTATCAGGATCCTCCTAGCTGCCTCCTTCTCAAACAGTATCATCATCAACTATTCTCTCTCTCTGGCTTCGTATGTAGTACTTTGGTGTCGTCGTAACTCTCCCAAGAATCGAACAAGACACATACAAAAAAACTTTCTCTCGAGAAGAAGCTTTTGCTTTTTAGAAAATAAGTAGAAAAGTAGTTGAAGTTGTAGATGCGATATGTTCCGTTTAGTTTTGTCTCCCCTTCTCCTCCTTTAGTTACTTAAGTTTGGGAGAAGAGAGCCCGGGAGTGAAAGAGTGACAGCACTCATTTTTCACTGGGCCAAAACACCAAGTAAAGTGAGTGAGGAGGAATGAGAAAGGAAGTAAAACTAAAAATGAAAGCCGCCGGCATCACCACGAGAAGGAAAACGGAGAAATATCCTGTATCATATAGAACAACCTTGGTTTTTTGTTATATATCTATGATGATGGCAAACCAAAAAGGAAAAAATTCTTTCAGAGTGAATGAAATAGAAGCAGAACTATCAGAGTCATCATCATCATCGTGTGTTCGTCGGCGTCGTCGTCATCATCACCAGTTTCAAGTTCACTTCACTTTTTATTCACTACAAAGTGTAGAGAAGGCTTGGTTTTTTACAGATAATAATAGGTTGTGTGGTGGTGGTGCTCATGTTGATGATGAGCTTTCCGGATGAAATTGGACAAAGAATGGATGAGTGGATGGATGGAGAAGAAAAGGGAAGGCTGTGGGATGGTGCAGTGATGAAGAAGGAGCTCAAGATGAGATGAGATAGAAAGAGGCAATGAATCAACTTGTCACACCAAATGCATACACGACTCCACGACACATCCCAAATGTCCCCAGTGACCAAAAACGAAGGGAACCATGTCACTTTCATGCTGCTACAATGTGCATTTAGTTCTTATATGGCATTTTACCAAGTGTGCGGCTATATGTTGAAAGTAAATGAAGGGAAAATGCATTTTGCAATATGGAGTTATTGAATGATTTTATGGCACTGTCCTTGATTCGTAAACTGACAATTGTGCAAAATATATGCATTGGCGCTGTGCTTGTGTTCAAAGCCGTCAAGTATTTTAGATTTTTAGATGTAAAGGGAAGTCAAAATAGGTTGGTAGGCAGGAACCTTCGAGTATATAAGTATCAACGACGCATACCACGAATATAATTCCGCCTTGTGCCACTGTTCACACGTTTAAAACTACCTTCATCTTTCTTCAAAATATATATTTGTTAGGGGAACAAATAACGCAACAAAGTAGCATGGCTAGCGAGGACAGGCGACTTTCGAATAGTAAAATATGATGATATTACTTTTTCTACTCTTCTTCTCTCTATTTCTCAGTGGTGAGGAGAAACAAGTGGGAAAAATGGATGCATGAAGGGAAAAAAGAAGAATGAGTAAAAACAAGAAATATTGCCCCCTTCTCCACACGTCCTCATAAATCTCATCAACACCAACACACACGTACATACGAGGTCTTCTAGTTTCTTATATATATCCAAAGTTAAACTTTTTTCCTTGCTTTCTTCATTTTTTCTCATTTTTGGAGAAAACAGTGGGAATATCCCAGTGGTAATATTGAGCAACAATACGAGCTCATAAATTGCAATAAATGTGATCTGACAAGCGTGCATGGCAGAGAGGACATGAAAACTGTTGTGATGCCCGGGCAAAAGAAGTAATTTTTTCGAGTAAAATTTCAACTGTATTTCCACCATTCAACAAAGCGCTCAGGTGGTGGTATAATATGAAAAACTGCAATTAGACATGTTTCATACACACAAGATATATGAATTGTTTGCATTGTGAATTGTTTGCATCATATAATGAATATGGGTTTGGTTTATGGCAAGGTAAAATTGCAGACTTGCGTGAAGCGCAAACTCCCTCTGTATAAT
>JAHZNA010000379.1:0-10638 GCA_027743935.1 Sinodicranocentrus sp. ZH6
GCTTTTAACTATCATGTTTTAGGCTGGATACCAAAACTGATATTTTGAAATATGGCGATATCGTGATGGATCTGGGTTATCTAGTGAATAGTGAAACATTTGAGGCGAAAATCGAGAAGAATCCAGTAAGAAAATAAATGTCTAACTGCTAAAAACTGAGGTTGATGCAATTGAATAAAATTATGCATATTTATGTCTTTTTCATGTAGGTACTCCTGGAATTGGACAATGAAATTCGAGAAAATTATCTGGAATTGTTGACAAATTTTTATCTTTTGTTCGAAAGTGTGTACAAGTATATTACAGAACTGAACAAATTTGTGGAAGAGCTTCAGGATGGCATGTATATTCAGATGACTCTAGAAACAATATTGTTTGACAAGGAAGGAAAGCAAATTCTGGTAAAATAAATGTTCCAAAACTGCTCAAATTTAAATGGAAAATTTGTAAAATTAAATTAGTTAAATTCTTGTTTTAGACGGAAGCTTTGTACTTGTACGGAGTCATGTTACTTCTGGTTGACTTTCACATAGATGGCATTATTAGAGAGCGAATGCTTACATCCTTTTATCGCTATTCAGCAATTTATCACCATTCTGAAGCTCATGTTGATGACGTCTGCAAACTATTTCGTTCCACAGGATACACCAAACTAAAGAAGCCTCCCAACTATCCATTAGATTTCTTTTCCCGTGTGCCACTTGATGAAATATATGTGCAAATGACAATTGGTGTGATGAGGTCTGACGATATATACCACCAAGTTGGATCTTCGTATCCCTTCTCTGAGCATAGGACCACTGCTTTATCTACGCAGGCTTCGATGTTAGTTGTATCCCTTTTTTTCTGCCCCAAAATTTTGAGCTCTGATAATCCTATGATGAGGGAGATCACAGACAAATTTTTCTCCGATAATTGGGTTGTTCCAGTGTACATGGGATTTCACTTAAATTTGATTGAATGGTGGGACGGATTTAAAGCAGCAAGGTTAGCATTAGGGAATACTGTGGACACTGCTAGGGTTAAACAAGTTGCTGCTGAAAAGACACCGAAGTTTGATGTGAGTCGGTTAATTAGCTAAATTAGAAGTACCCTTATTTCTAAACTAATATTGGTATGGATAAAGGATTTAATTGGTATTTGTTTAGCTGTTAATTGGAGAGCTGGAGAAAATTCAGAAAGACGGTGTTTTGACCGAGGAAAACATTCTCGAACGAGCCAACAAGGTGATAAATCTTTTACGCGATTGCAACGTGCTATTACGTTGGATTTCATTGCACGCAGTTCCATTAGGTTCGTTACTTTAAGAGCATGTGTTGTTGAAACGTTATTATATCATGAGGAATCTTAATTCTTGATGGCATAATTTGGGTTCTTTAAGGAATCGAGTATCTTAAGAAAACTAGACAAGTTCGAGACTTAGTCGTTGCCGATACAAAGTTCAATGCTAAGAAGGTTCTTCATCTTCTCCTACTAGTCGCACAGTTAGAACTGAAAATCAAGGAGTTTTATCGAAAGGTGCCAGATATTTTTTTACGAGTATTAATTGATTAATTGCGAAATATCATCGCTTTATATTACTCCTACTAGTGGCACAGTTAGAACTGAAAATCAAGGAGTTTTATCGAAAGGTGCCAGATATTTTTTTACGAGTATTAATTGATTAATTGCGAAATATCATCGCTTTATATTAAATGTGCTTGTCTTGTAGTTGTTAGACGAAAAACGCCAAAACTGGAATGAATATCAGGATGAAGCAAAAGATCGCGTTTGCGAGCTAGCGGAAGTGTTTAGCGGAAATAAACCACTGACTCGGATAGAAAAGAATGGTAATATTTGTACTATAATTTATAGATATTTATTTCTTTTAGTTCTACTTATAATGTAATGCTTATATCGGTTCGCATAATTCTTTTCGTGCTTTAGAAAATTTGTGCCGGTGGTTGGAAACGAAAGCTTCTCAAATCGGTGCGTTGAGTTTCGACGAGTTGCAGTTTTCTGGGAGAAAAATAATAGAACTGATAAGAGCGTTCGAAGAAATGCTTGGTAAGTCCTTCAAATACAACAATTGTTGAAAATTTATCCACTTTTCATGTCACGTTTGAAGACAAAGCCATTAAATAATTCTAGAGTTTCATGGACTGGAAAGTAAAGTTCAAGTGAAAGAATGGGTTCAAGAAACTGTTGCATGTTTGCATAAGATGCTGAGAACAGGTTCGATAAATGAAGATAAACTCGTCACAATTCAACTGATCGGTGATTTAGGCTACGCTTGGGGTACACTCATAGATAGCTTCACGGCCGATATGCAAAATTTGATAAAAGACGATCCGTCCACCGTGACGCAATTACGGGCAGTATTTCTCAAAGTAATTCTTTTATAAATTGACATTCATAAAGTTTGTCATTCGCACTAGCTTTTCAATTTAATTAAACAACACATGGGTACTTATTTTAAATTTCCGTGCGGTGAAATTTTANATGATGCAGACGACCTTAGTCGGAATAATACGATTAGATCCAAAGAAGTTGCTGGAAAATGGAATTAGAAAGGAACTCGTCGGTGAAATTTTAAAATCTCTTGAAGCTAATCTAGTATTTGGAAAAGCTAACAGTACCAAAGATGGATCGTCCTTGAAATTGAAGATGAACACCGTGGCTCAAAGATTGGAAGGAATAAAACGATCCTTAGAATACATTGGCGATTATGTAAATTCAAATGGTTTACGGGTAAGTGATGAAGTAGAGCTGCATCTTGTTTGGTATCCGCTGTGAAACTTGTTGTTCGTATGTATTTGAATTTGTATATAAATACATTGGTGATTATGTAAATTCAAATGGTTTACGGGTAAGTGATGAAGTAGAGCTGCATCTTGTTTGGTATCCGCTGTGAAACTTGTTGTTCGTATGTATTTGAATTTGTATATTTAATTTCAGGTATTTCAGGAAGAATTTTCGAGGGTGTTAAATTTTGCTGCAGAGCAAGAATGCAATGCTTTCACGAAAACTAAGATTCTTAATTTTCAATCGATATATCAATCAAAAGAAATTCCTATTAAAATCAAAATCGTGGAGCAGACGGCCACTGCTCATGACGAAGTATTTCCATCAATTACATTCATTGGACGACTTGTTAATGAGCTTTTGAACTTAACCGATCCAAAAGCGACGCTTTATTTGACAGCTACGAGCAGTTGGTATGATTTAAAATCCCATAGTCAAATTCTTAGTCCAGAAACCTTTTCTATTATGGAGAAAGCCATAGGAATTACAGGAATGACGGGACTGGATAAAGTCCTATGTTTCTTAATATCTGAAAATTTGCAGGTTAGTGCATCAGACTTTAAGTTAAATTTTTCAGCTACCATGCATAGCATTTAATACATGCCTTGTTAAATTACTTCAAGCAGAAGATTTTCAAAATTCTGAAGACGGAATTAGCTAAAAGTGGAATCAGAGATGTACTTGCCAAAATAAAGACAGACTTGACTCCGCATGTCAAAATCATTCCTCAGCCCATAAAGGAATATGGCACATATTTCAGTAAAACATTCAAAGGAAATCAAAACACTGGTGTGTTGCTAAACAGTTTACAAAGGATAGGGCAGCTGCAACTTATCAGAAAACGCATTCAGTATCAACTTCGTGTTGCTGCCAGCTTTCATGCCAAACAACTGTCAGAATGTGTGTCTGTTTTGGATGGGTAAATTTTATTTGACGTCATTACGAAATTTTATTACGAAATCGGTTTAAATGAAGGAAAACCTTTCATTAGTTTGTTGGCAGAAGCAACCCTGGCCGGCAAAGCAAGTGGAGCTTGCCTTTTGAATGATGACGACTTAGTTCTTCCGTTCGAAACTGTGAACTACTCCGAGCCTATTGGTTTATATGAGCCTTTTTCAAAATTATATGTAACTGTCAGCCCAATGAATAATATTTCTTTGTATATTGCGATACATGCCATAAATCAGATTCATAAGCTGACCTATTCCAAAGGCTTAGGTGAGGTTACAAGTTAGTTGTGTGCAAATGCAAATTTCATTCTATTGGAAATTTTAATGTGACAATTTAAATTGGTAGGGAGCTTAATCTGCCGAAAAGTGTCGGACCCTATGGATGGAATTCCGTTTGTGATAAGCTTATCAACTATTTTCTTCCAGCTTCACCCGTCTAAACTTCTCAGCTTCGTTACGAAATTGTGCCAATATTTGAATTCCATAATAGTCCATACTTCATCCATTCAAGGAGCCCAGGTACCTAACAAAGATGACCTTCAAGAGATAAGCGCTGTTTACTACTTGCTGCTTATGCTCACTCGGGTATCCCCTCGCAAAGATGAAATTCAAGCCTGCATAAAGGCTACATGCCCATGCTGGCATATGATTCCTACCATGGTAAGTTCTGTGA
Source organism: Sinodicranocentrus sp. ZH6 (assembly GCA_027743935.1). Lineage (NCBI taxonomy): Eukaryota > Metazoa > Arthropoda > Collembola > Entomobryomorpha > Entomobryidae > Sinodicranocentrus > Sinodicranocentrus sp. ZH6. Next base: position 4,408 of record JAHZNA010000379.1, read on the forward strand.
TATAAGCGCGTGTGACAAAAATTAAAACAATAAAGTAACCAGTATGTGTTACGTTGATTTATTTATTACTCGCTAATAAACTACGCCGTTAATTACAATCACAACAACACATAATCACTCCACACATATTTCCCCTTCAATACCCGTTTTTCCCATTAGTCATAATGCACAGTGGATGGAAAGAGTTAAAAACCAACACATAATCATTATTTGAGTACATTCAGCATACATATTATTCAACATGCACTTAATTTTTATAAAAAAAACAAGAATTTCATCCAAGCAAGAAAAGGAACTTGACGAATTTTTTAAGTTTCCAAAATAGTATCGTTCTTTTAGTCCTTGAGCGAAGAAATTCCATTCGGGCTAATTTTTGAGTTTTGTAAATATTTGTCGTAATAATTGAATTGTATATCTTCAACTTTTCTTTCAACGCTGCGCTGCATCTCTACATCATGAGGATTTGGCTGATTACCTGGAAATTTTTTGGTGAAAAAATCTTGTTTACAATCCTACTATTTCACTTTTCATCATGACATCAGCACATATTTCAACTCAGTCAGAGTTCTAGTTGCTTTTTGTAATTTATACCGTAATTTGTAATGGATGCCTTACCAATCACATTTGGTAACTTCCGGACAAAACGTGCGTGTGGAACTTCTAAAACATTTTTGTAATTCATACCGTAATTTGTAATGGATGCCTTACCAATCACATTTGGTAACTTCCGGACAAAACGTGCGTGTGGAACTTCTAAAACCACACCAGATAATCGAATGTCTGGCTTTATTCTAATTGGTGCAGATGACTCAACGAATTCCCCAGTTGATAGTAGCGTCATTGAGTAATATAATAGAATTAATCTAGACCACATTTTCCACTTTGTGTTAGGTTATTAAAGCGATCGTAAACTCGCCTTTTACGGATGTTATAAATGCTAATATTGGCCCTTTGAACAAATACCATGTATCACACGAAATTCGTACAATAAGCACAGATCAATACTTTTAAAAAATATAAACTTAGAACATCGAACCAAAACTTGATGTGATCTAGTTGAAGATTAAATTAAAAATGCTCAGAACTGACAATATCATATGAAATTTTACTGCTATCCAATCCAATTACTATATGTAAAACGCAAAGCTTTTGCTAATTCGAGTCATTTTTTACAATAATTAAACATAAAACATAAGCATTATAGTAAAGTAATGTCCGTGTCGAACATTTTAAGTCGCATGCATCCGTATTTATATCATCATTCTGCCATTCTTACTAAATATTGCACATTAAGGCGAGCATTATGCAGAGTATCACATCAAGCCCTTCTGATGAAATGTTTTATGCCATAGTCATGTCAAGAGCAATAAGAATACGATGCCATTTACCTAATTTATAGTTTAATCTTTTTGCGAGGACTTTCTCAATTTGTGAGGATGTGTTAAGACTATATAAAACGCCTCGGTTAATCCCTTGGAATGACTTTTTTCTAGCATGATGCATTAGTTACATCATAGAATAATCACGGCAAAGATCTGTCAAACAGGATAATTTATTTTCTACCTACAGAAGTAAATTTATCTCGCTTAATTTGTATTGCAAAATGCCAACAGGAGTAATGAGATAATTGATCAAATAAATAGTGCACTAAACAATGAGCTAACGCACACTGTGACCAAATGCGTATTCCGCTTCGCACACATCACTGTGAGCAAAAAATGATGTTAAGGATATGTATTATAATTATAATGGTTGGTGTGGCGTCTACTCTCAACTCTTGGGGACGAGTTGTACATTGCAGAGGCGATGAGGATCGTGCGTTTTGTGTAACGTGATTTAACATGATTGCAGCGAAATTCTCTAGCACAACCCATTTCCATCAGTTTTACAACTTTACACTTTGTTTGTGAACTATTGCGTTAAAATTAAAGACTTGAAAGTCGTGTTTCAGATGAGTGCATTTAATGATCGTGAGCTGATAGATGCTCCTTTATTGCAGGTTGAGCTCTTCGTTTTGTTTCAATTAAGAAATTATATATTATTTGGCGTAATTTAATCATAATGTACTTTTGATTGAAGTTGCTTATTAAAAATAAAGAAGCAAATGTTGTAAATTTTCATTTAGATTTATCTGTTGCTGAGACTTTTGTGTACTATTCCTAATATAGGGATTTGAAGGAAGATAAGTCGTAATAGATATACCTTCTATTTTTTTATTAATTGTACATTTTCTTTATTTGCAAAATATTGATGAATCTAACAAACATCCATACTTATGGAATATAATTTTTATAGACCAACAGTATAAGGGAATATCGGGATTCGGAAGCACACCATAAACCAAGACACTAAGACAAAATCGTATTTTAAGGTATACTCTTTCGGAAATTCTATTTGATAATGTAAATCCAGGAATTCTCAGTAAAATTTTCATCCCTAAAATATACACTTGCTTATCAATTTCAATTTTATTATGATTTCACATTTACAATAACATTAATACGCTTACAAAAATGTATCCCCTCACGAATTCATACTGTATTCAATACTTCAATCTTACTATTTTCAGGATTTCTGTATTTTAATTATGTATAAAGCATTTTTAGTTAATTACATATCAATTAGTGACAATATTAATCTTAATTAAGTTTAAATTGTACGTATGTTAAGAACAAAGTTTGGGTGCACAACAGAATAAGTCCACCTCCATTATAGCATCTTTCAATTGCACTGGTTGGAATATTGATTTGGAAACAATACTTTATAGCTGTGATACAATCAACTAAACCGAATTTACGGTCACCAAAATTTTGAAAAGTTAGACAGTTTTCAATAAAATGTCATTGTCATCCTAAAAACAAGAATCCTGCTGCTATTCTAAGTGATTTAGACACCATGTGTAATGCCAGTAGCGCGGCCATTACAGCTTTTTTAATGGCGATTTTAATTTTAACTGCTCGACGAATTGTACGTATGTTAAGAACAAAGTTTGGGTGCACAACAGAATAAGTCCACCTCCATTATAGCATCTTTCAATTGCACTGGTTGGAATATTAATTTGGAAATAATACTTTAGCTGTGATACAATCAACTAACACGAATTTACGATTACCAAAATTTTGAACAGTTAGACAGTTTTCAATAAAATGTCCTTGTATCATCCTAAAAACAAGAATCCTGCTGCTATTCTAAATGATTTAGACACCATGTGTAATGCCAGTAGCGCGGCCATTACAGCTTTTTTAATGGCGATTTTAATTTTAACTGCTCGACGCTGTCGAGAATTCTTTGGAACTGCGAGTCCATCATGCTTCATTTGTACCTCGGACTTTATCGTGTTATCTAAACCTTGGAGTGAAATGTCGGAGCTCAGACTTTCACCAATTGTCCCCATTGTCGTTTTCTCTTCCATCGTATGAGAACTGTACGAAGCTTTTTCATTATCTGGAAAAAAAATCACATGATGTATTAATCAGAGCTAGATACTCACCCGAATAAAAATAAGAATTTGTGGAAGTAGTTGTCAAATGTACATGAATATATAATTTCGGAATCGTAAGAAATGACAAACCACAATTTTAACAAAAATTAAGTTAATGAAAGAAAAGTACCTGTGAGCTCCTTGAAAATTTGTACGTTTGCTTCCAACGTCCTTGCTCTTGTTAATTTTATAGGGATGTAAGTTTGCAGTAAAAGCAAACAAGTAATAACTAAAGTCACCCTACTTATCATTTTGAACACAGCCGAACGTTATAAAAACGTGATTTTTAAGTTTTTTACAAAGTTATTCACGTGCAATATTTGCAGAACTAGATTTACATCGCTCACAGTTTCTCTTCAACGTCCTTTGTTCCATCCAACCCAACTACATTAAAAGTTATATTCCTTGTAAAAGTTTTCTTCTTGCATATTGCCGTTGTATGCAAATCCTCCAAACACCGCAACTCTTAAGCACTATTGTAGATTTATTTCTAGTTTAGAAGGTCTCACAAATACTTTTGGAACAAAGTGTGTCCTAATTCTACAATTGGAAAAGACAATATCCTCGACTCTTTACTAATCACCCAGGCAGAAAATGTAAAAATGATAAATGAAGGCAAAGTTATGTCTAGCACACACCCCACCCAGTCTAGTCGACTTGTTTATTTTAATCTTCACCCAAATTTTACTGGGTTTCAATCACGTAGTTAATGTCAAGTTGTTAATTTTAGAACCAATCGCTTATAAAAATCAATCTTACAAACATTTTATTCTAGTATTAAACTGTTTTAAAAAAAATAAACTCACGAACCTCTCAATAGCCATAAAATGTCTGAATTAATTTTATTCCAGTGTTAAAAAAGTTTTAAGACCAGTAGAGTAGAGTTGTTCTCCATAAAATGATTGATACAGATAGATTCAGAAAGTTTTACGTCTGCATGAACATTTCCTCGCTAAAATTCCACTGCAAATGCGATGTGCTCCAGTTTGTTCAACAATGAAACTTCTGCAAGTTAGTGCATAAATACTTTAACTGTGTAAATAAACATTTAACTATTTGGGTTTCATTGCATTAAGCCCAACTTATTGTTGTGATGCGATTCTTTGGATTACACATCCAATCCAATTCACGTGGATTCATCAGTTGCATTCATCATTAGTATTCCTCCTTTGTCATCATCAATCAGATCATGGTGCAACAATCATGCACACAATTTAATACAATTTCGTATGCATATCTACTTTGTTGTTCACATCAATAAGGAACAAAACAAAGAATTATAGGGCGAGTATCAACGATGTTTATATGAGCTGCTAAACGAATAGAAGCGATGCTTAATTATAATATATAAGATGAGGGATACCAATGATAACCATCATCAGTCGGTCAGCAATGTTTGTGCATGTTTCTGTCAGTGAGGAGTTGGGGATGGTAGTCGATGGATGCCATCACATCACGCCTAAGATTAAGATCTTATTAATAGATCGGAATCGGAACCCTTCTCGTTGTTGGTGTAGTCCAGGTTAATATTTAGAGGTTATTATATAATATTAAGTTAGCTTGTAAACAAACTTGAAGGAGCATAAGGAGTTTATTAGTTTTGCTAAATATCAGATATGCGTGTGCACTTGTGCAGACAGCATTTTAATCCTATACCTCAGTACAATTTAGGCATCGTCAGTCAATAAATTAAGATAAACAATGTAGTTATGTGGCAAGAAAAACTATATCAATTTATTAGATTTAATATAATTACGCTTTTTAGAGAAGTATGTAAGTTTATCTGTTTATGTAGTTAAATATGTAGTAAGTAGTGAGTTATCAGCGATGAGCATCATGATTATGGTGAAGCATGAAAATTCTTTTTAGTAAAGGATTTAAGATAATTAACTAGATAATTTAAGCATGTAAATGGTTCGGAACAATGAAAAAATTACTCGTGTACACTCTCTGTAACATCATGGAAATATGTACCTGTGTTGCACAAACTTTGTATCAGCTAGAACCCAAGACTTTACGTCAATGAAGTAATCCAGAAAAATTGTAAAAATACATGTATGATTTTTCTCTAAATAAATTCTGACAGATTGTAAACACTTCGTAGGCAATAGATTACTTATTTTATTAGGTGGTTGATGTATTTATGCAAACATAAATTACGAGCTTAACAGATGAATGAATATGTATCCTTATATTATAGATACGTATATGCATACCTATGTATTATTATGAAACGACAATAACCAGCGTTTTGTCTGATTTAATACATAAATATACTGGCGTAGTTGAATATTTCTGCACACATTTTAGAACTGATGCTGTAGGAGCAATCAAAAATAATCTATTTTTCATTTTTACTCCATATTGTCTGTTTGCTTTGGCTTTTTGTTGAGAAATCAATGGATCAAGCAAGCTTACAATTCATGCTTACTCGTACCACTTCCACATCAAGACTTTTGCAGAGTCCATATCAAAATCAAACTAATCATCTCATCTGTAAGGGAGAAACGATGCATGCATTAAATCTCGTATCACGTCCTTTGCCCGACCACTTTTTCCCCGACTTGTAAATTGCCCGACCAACCAACTTCCAGAGCGTCATTTGCCCGACTACGACAATTGCCCGCTTCACAAACATCCAGCCTAGCTTTTCGAATAAGCAATTAAGAATGGAGCATCCAACAATTGGTTAAAATGCCATTCATTTTATCCATTCGACTACGGTTAGGTTATGATATTTGGTTATGGCA